>CAUYSK010055116.1:0-21552 GCA_963575035.1 Avahi laniger | reverse complement strand
ACTTTGATGCCCTGGCTAGAGTGAGTGCCGTGGCGTCAGCCTAGCTCACAGCAACCTCAGACTCCTGGGCTCAAGCAATCCTTCTGCCTCAGCCTCCCGAGTAGCTGGGACTACAGGCATGTGCCACCATGCCCGGCTGATTTTTTCTATATATTTCTAGCTGTCCAATTAATTTCTTTCTATTTTTGGTAGAGAAGGGGTCTCGCTCTTGCTCAGGCTGATCTCGAACTCCTGAGCTCAAACAATCCGCCCGCCTCGGCCTCCCAGAGAGCTAGGATTACAGGCGTGAGCCACCGCACCCAGCCCCAATTTTTTATTTTGCTTCTCAGCAGTATAACTCCTGGTCAGTTATATCACAGAATTCAGGACTGGTATACCGTAATCCCCATAGAGGTGATATAATTCTTTTCATCCATAAATCCAGGACTTTCTTTAACCCCACAAATGTGTCTCTGAGGTGTGTTATCACAATATACTGGTTACCTGTGAAAAGCAAAACCTAGGAGAATGAAGGTTCCTGTTTCTATGCAACCGTGTGTGTGTGTGTGTGTGTGTGTGTGTGTGTGTGTGTGTATTTCTCTCAAGAGTTGTGTGTCTCCAGGACGGAGGGTGTGCAATGTCTAGGGCTACCAGGTACTTATGAAGTGCTAATTGCATTGTTACTGAAGTTTGGTTTCCACCAGACACTCCCAGAGCAACCTTGGGGAAATGATTGAATGTTTGCATTCCTCCAATCTCACACCTAAATACCAAGGATGATAACATTTTCCAACCCCTTCCATTACAAAGGCATTGTAATGAGTTAGTTTACAGTTGGTGTTTGGAGATTCTGTGGGAGCATCACTTTGTGCTGCCTTCTGTGTAGCTTAGATGTCCACTCAACCATTAGGGAGGGACAGCCATGCTAGGGATGTTTCTTTTCTGTACTGCTGTCCCGGGGAGAGTACTTGATAGCTGAAACTTAACAAGGATGAAGAACGGGGGTGAGAGAGCGGGAGAAATCACACCCCCTCTCTCACACGTACTTGGCATTTCAAGCCTTGAGCAACTAATAACCAGCTCCTGGAGCTGGAAGCTGCCGTGCTCACAGCACTGTTTCAACTGTTCCTGCACACCGGCTGAGCACACCTTCCTTCCAGAAAAGGCTCACACAGACCCACTTTCAGCCTTGAAAGACGAAAGAGTGGATTTGAGCAAACATAATGGCTTTCATAAAGTGGAGTGAGGACCCAAAGCTCTAATTCCAGAAGGTCAGTATTTTTAAGCAAATCCGTTTTCTACCTCTCTGTGTCTATTCACAGGGAATTGAGAGTAGTTTGTTTGGATCCCTTTCCCCCCGACAAGGGACAGAGATCTCGTCACACCACTGGGAGTTTGAGAGAAAATGAACGAGGCAGAGTCTTTTATAGAGAGCTGTGAGTTACGCCCCAATAAAGACAGCCTGCAGGTTACAGAGAGGCAGGATCACGAGCCAGCAAAGGGAGCCCGACGAGGCCACCAAGTAGCTTGAAGCTGCAGATAAGGACACCAGAGAACAGAGCCAGTGGGCAGAGAAAGGAGACATGGCAGGGGCAGTGCGGTTGGGAGTAACAGGGAAGGTTGTCCTGGGCAACCTCGGGCCAGGCACTCGTACCAGCTGCTCGTCTGTGCTTGTAAGGGCGTTTGGGAGGACAGACCCGTAAGGTGTAAACCAGGCTGATGCGCAGCTGCTGGGGAGTCTCTGAGGGCTGGCTATAGAGAAGAGCATAGCATTAATGTGTGAGCTGCAAGGGATGGAGCAGGGTCAGTGTTCCATTAATGAAAGCAAATAGAATCACTAACACATATCAAACACTTTCTGCTCCATGCTAAGCTCTCACATGAATGATAAATGTGTTGCTTAATATTTTCAACAACAGTTTTAAGTAGGTATAATTATTCCTGCTTTGCAACCCAGAGAACTGAGACAAAGGCTGAAAAGTTTGCCTGACATCCCGCAGTAAGTAACTAACAACAACATGAGCTGAACTCAGGTCTTTGTGCCCTCAGAGGTCCAGTTCTTCTCAAACACGGCAGAATTAGATATGCACATTTCTCCTCCCTCCCAGATACTCTGATTCCATAGTTCTGGCAGGAGGCCTGAGGGTCTGCTCTTAACATGCATCCCTGTTGGTGTTGCTATAGGCGCCTAGGTCCCTGTGCCAGGCATGCCAAAACACTGTCTCACACATCAGCAAAGGCCAGAAACGATCAGAGAGAAAACAAAGGCAGAAATAAAATTGTAGAAAAAGTTATGTAAGAGATTTCACCACGAGAATCGTAGACCTGATAGTCCGTGACAGTCCTGATAGCCTACTTATTTTCCTCCTGAAGCATTATGTTTGCAAACGTGAACCCATCTGAGGCCTGGAAGGATCAAGCCTCTTCGCTAGCTTAGGTGCCACAGACCCCACTCCTTGCTCTACGCTGGGTGAGGACTACAGACAGACTGTCCCAAACCCTCTGGGGCTGTATCCTGCAGAGCTCTCAGGGCAGGAACATTAAGAGCCATGACTTCTCAGATGTGAGAACCCTGCTCACTGGCTCTAACCAGAATAGAAAGAGAGTAAGGACTTGCCGTTCCAGCTATTCCCAAAGACAACTTTTAAACAAAGGGACCAGTTCTCACAATCACCCACCAAACAAAGCACAGTGATAAAAATCACTGCTAGGTTTCCCAGTATCATTATTATGCATGAACCGGCATTTCTCTTACTTTGGTTAAACTCCTGAATTCCTGTATCAAGCTTCAGGGGAAAAATCCATGGATATATTTTCTCATCTCCCAGGGTCCCACTTTTAGGGCTGATAGCTTTCTTTTTACCTGGATTTCCTTAAAGAGGTTGGGATTCCAGTGAAACCGTAGAAGGCTGTAACTAGTTTCTTTGTAATTTTCATTTCTCGCAATGAGACCAAAGGGGTCATTTGAATAACTCCTAATCTACATCAGCTAGAAATGTTCTTGTTCATTTCTTCTTAAGCTTTCCTGAGTCTTCTCTCCCTTTCTTTGCTGCTCTCCCACTCCAGTTTGTCTGTAAGCGCCTTTGTGGCCTCGGCTGCAGGCCTCGGGCCAAGGCAAAAACAGATTCTTTTCATCTATTCAAGTGTGATCTGGGACAGACAAGCCTGCTCCACAGGCAAGAAGCACAGAAAAGGATTCTGTATTCAGCCCGCAGCTCCACAGAGTCTAGAGGGGGGGCCCTGCCCTTGGCGAGGCCAAAGCAGTGAGCAAGGCCACTGGGCAGAAAGAGGAAAGCTGTCTGCACCTTCCCTGCACCTGGACAGGGACCTGGGAGAAAGAGCCGCAGCAAGGGTGCACCCTGCTCCAGCCGCTTCCTCGGAGTTCGCTTTCAGCGTTAAAAAATATCTTTCAGCTCTCGAAGCTGCGATTTTTAGAAGATGCCAGGTAGATCTAGAGAACACAGCCGTTGCTCTACATGGGGATGATTAATAGAATAACCAAATGGCTTGTTAGTATCAAATGGTGCCGCCTTCCTGTCTTCAATACGCAGAGAACTCAAGGCTTGAGCTGCATTGACAGGAGAAGGGAACTGGGTGAAAACAGAGCTTGAGCCAGCTAAAGACACTTTTCCCTTGTATCTAATTTGCTAAAAATATGCTTTTTCTCTAGTGCCTTTTGAAAATTTCACCTCACATTAAGTGCGATGATGTTATGCAAGGGGGCTCACCATTCCCTCCATTATTCAACGCTGTTCCGAATGTGCTTTATGAGAATAAAATAAGAACTATAATTATTGGCAAAGGGGCAGCAAAATTATTGTTATTTGATTATAATATCATTGTATATCTGGAAAAAGTAAAAAAAATGATTAGAAATAATCTGAGAATTCAATAAGATGGCAGGTTATAGAATAAATACATCAAGAAAACTTTCTTATATTCCAAAAAATAATCAGAAAAGAAAAATTGAAACAAGTCCCATTAACAACAAAAATATAAACTACCCAATAATAAACTGAACAAAAAATGTGTAGTCTACTTTGGAACAGGACTGAAAACCCAGATATAAAACCATCCTCATATTGTCATCTGATCTTTGACAAAGCAGACAAAAATATACATTGGGGAAAAGAATCTCTATTCAGTAAATGGTGCTGGGAAAACCAGATAACCAAATGCAGAAGACTAAAACTGGATCCCCAACTCTCACCTCTGACAAAAATCAACTCATATGGATAACAGACTTAAACCTAAAGCATGAAACTATAAGAATTCTAGAAGAAAATGTTGGGAAAAGTCTTATAGACATCAGCCTAGGCAAAGAATTTAAGAAGAAAATCCCAAAGGCAATCACAGCAGCAACAAAAATAAATAAATAGGGCTTGATCAAATTAAAAAGCTTCTTCACAGCCAAGGCAAATAGACAACCTACAAAGTGGGAGAAAATATTTGCATTCTACACATCCGATAAAGGGCCGATAACAAGAGTCTATATAGAACTTAAGAAAATTAACAAGAAAAAATCAAACAACCCCATCAATAAATGAGCAAAGGCCATGAACAGAATCTTTTCAAAAGAAGACAGAGTAATTGTCAGCAAACATATAAAAAAAGTACTCAACATCTCTAATCATTAGGGAAATGCAAATCAAAACCACAATGAAATATCACCTAACTCCAGTGAAAATGGTCTTTATCAAAAAGTCCCAAAACAACAAATGCTGGTATGGAAGTAGAGAGATTGGAACACTCTTACACTGCTGATGGGACTGCAAATTAGTACAACCCCTGCGGAAAGTAATTTGGAGATATCTCAAAGAGTTAAAAATAGAAATACCATTTGATCCAGCAATTCCACTGCTAGGCATCTACCCAAAGGAAAAAAAGACATTCTATAATAAAGACATCTGCACTTGAATGTTTATGGCAGCACAATTCACAATCGCAAAGATGTGGAAACAACCCAAGTGCCCGTCGATACTTGAGTGGATTAATAAAATGTGGTATACGTGTACCATGGAGTACTACTCAACTACAAAACACAATGGTGAACTAGTATCTCTTATATTATCCTGGATAGAGCTTGAGCCCATCCTTCGAAGTGAGGTATCAGAAGAATGGAAAAGCAAGTACCACATGTACTCGCCATCATATTGGTACTAAGTGAACAACACTAAGGTGCTCACAAGGTAGTAATACTGGGTGCCGGTCAGGTGGGAGGAGCATGGTTGAGGTGGGTAGACTCACAACCAACGGATACAGAGTGCACTGTGTGGGGGAAGGGCATGCTTGTAGCCCCGGCTTGGTGAGGCAAAGGCATTACATGTAACCAAAATGTTTGTTACCCCCATAATATTTTCAAATAAAAAAAGAAAATGTGTAGTGTAAAAAAGAGAAAATATAAAATTCTGAGGAAAGAAAAAAAGGCTAGTTTCTGGGTAGTAAATCTCAGCATTGTAAGAATGTAAATTCTCCTCAAGTGAATCTATAAACAGAATGGCTTCCAATCAAATCCCAGTAAGATATTTTTAAGAAAAACATGATTTGTTAATGGATAATTTTCTAGAAGGTAACACCGCGACTATCCTGCTAATATTAAATGAGCTCATGTCAAAGGTTTTCTTTAACTCATTAATTAATGAGGAAACCAGTAAGATGTTATGAGTGATTCAGAGAGTATTTGGAAATTCAGTACATATAAGTGATCTAACAAAGAGATGTTAGGATGAGTGCCAAGTTTGTTTTGTTTTAAATTGTCTAATGCCTAGTGGGCCATAAATCTTTGAGATGATCTGTTTCACATGTCAGAAATTATTTATACCTCTACCCAATGAAAATCTACAATTTAGCAAGTAATTTCACTAAGTTCGGGATCTTTAATTAACAGTAAACAATGAACTAGGTAGGTTCACCTGCAATGCTAACTAAAGTGGCCTTTGTTCCCCATGACATTAAAAGGATGTGCTGCACACCCTTGTCTTATTTCCAGGATTTGGATAATTTTTCTGAAAATTCTAAAGTTCATTGAAAAAAATCAACTTGAGAGTAACTAGGCAGTTTTGGAAAAACAAAATAAAAACAAACACAAGAGAAGGGCAATTTACCTTACCTAGTATTATGAAACAAGGCCTACAATAGAGAGGAGGAGGAGAGGGCCTCACCTTCTTGAACTTAAAGCTGACGTCCATTTCCACCAGCTGTCCCTGCTTGAAACTTGGACAATGCATGCTCGTCTGCGCATGGTTTCTCTCTCTCTCTCTCTCTCTCTCTCTCTCTCTCTCTCTTTCTCTCTCTTAGAACTGCAGCCGTCAAGCAAGCTGGCTTTCCTCTGTCCCTCCCCCTATACCCACCTCACCATTTCCACTCTAGCCATCACTAAAGCCCTAGTAGGTAACTGTTTATCATGCACCCTGCCCTTCTACATATATTAATACATTTAATCCTCAACCCAAACCTATGAGGTAGATTGCCATCCCCATTTTACAGATACAGGAATTGGTACACAGAGTTTCTGTAACTTAACCAAGGTCACCCACCTGGGTTCAAATGAAAGTCTGCCTGGTTCTGTATTATTAACCCTACCCTCTGCTTTCTGCTATGGGCAAAATCAAGCTACCTGCGAAAATGGATGCTGAAACAGAACACACTTACAACTTCCCTCATTTCCACAGGTGACAGAAAATAACCATAGGTTCTTCTACAATCATAAAAAGTAACTAGATGGAGTTGCAAAAAATGTGCCCAGTTTGAGGTCACTTGGAACATATGAGATGGATGAATTTAAGACAAATAGGGCCTTGTGTCTGACTCAAAGGATATATACACCCGGGCTTTTGCAAAGGCACACACCGCAATTGAGTAGAGAAGAGTAACTGCAGAGTAGGTAGGGCAGGTGGACACTGCCCCCGAGCTAGGTCTCTCGAAAGTTTGCACCCTGCTAATGTCCTTCAAGATGCGTGTGGTTCCACATGCACAGTCCCCTCTGTTTTTTTTTTTTTTTTTTGAGGAAGAGTCTTGCTCTGTTGCCTGGGCTAGAGCGCTGTGGTGTCAGCCTAGCTCACAGCAACCTCAGACTCCTGGGCTCAAGCGATCCGCCTGCCTCAGTCTCCCCAGTAGCTGGGACTACAGGCACACACCACCGTGCCTGGCTAATTTTTTTTCTATATATTTTTAGTTGTCATGCTAATTTCTTTCTATTTTTAGTAGAAACAGGGTCTCACTCTTGCTCAGGCTGGTCTCGAACTCCTGAGCTCAAACGATCCACCCGCCTTGGCCTCCCAGAGTACTAGGATTACAGGCGTGAGCCACTGCGCCCGGCCCCCTCTGTTTTTGAACTTTGGAGACTTCTGATATACAGATTGTAATGGGATGTCCACATACCTGTCTTTTCATTTCCTGATTTACACTTGTTTAGCATTGCCCACCTGAGAAAGGCCGCGTGGGACACAAAGGTTTCATATCTAACAGGTCTGAAGCATCTTGATTCAATACTTATCCTTGAAGGATATAGAATCCTGGGAGGAAATTATTTTCCCTTAGAATTTCGAAGGCCCATGCACCATTGCTATCTGACAAGGTTTGCTGCTAAGAAATCTGATGCCACTTTCATTTCTGATCTTTTGTTTTCCTCTCTCTAGAAACTTTTTAGGATCTCTTTGCCAAGCTTGGTGTTTTCATAATTCACAGAAATGTTTTTTAACGTAGCTCTACCCCATTCCATCCACTCAGTGTATCCTTGGGATCTGGAAACGTACATTTCCTTTTATGTTTGTAAGTTTGGAAACTGTTTTCTGTTTTTTTGTTTTTATTTGTTTTTTGTTAGTTTTGGAGTTTTTTTGTTTTGGGGGGAGGTTTGGTCTTTTTCAACTGTCAAGAGAGGTCACGTTAGGGGGACAAGGGCTGAGAGAATTTGAGTAAGTTTTCATGACGGAAGCCAGAGTCTGAGTTAAACATACGACTGGCCAGGCAGAGAAGCAGGCGTTCCAGACAAATGCAGCGCCGCGGAAAGAGGCAAGTGGTTAGGCAGGACCACAGTCCGGGAAGGACAGTGAGGACAGCGACGGAGACCATGGAAATAGGGAGAAAAAGGAGAGGCACGCTGCGCCTCACTGGGGATGGCCCTGTGCTTGGACAGGCGTCCTCTCAGTGTGCAGTTTCTGCTGCAGAGCGACTTTCACACAGTCTGGAGGTTTCCCCGCATGCCTTACGCTCAGAGGTCTCTTGCTAGCGTGAGCTCACTTGAGCGGAACAGGGTTATTTCGGGATGGCTTCCCACGCTCCTTACATTCAAAGAGTTTCTCCCCAGTGTGAATTTGCTGATGCTGAGTCAAGGCTGTGTCGGAGCTCAGTCATCCCCCACACTTTGCATTCACGGCGTGTCTTCCCAGTGTGCATTTGCTGATGGGCAGTGAAGCTCGAGCTACAATGGAAAGTTTCCAGCACTCGTCACATTCGCAGAGTTTCTCCCCAGTGCGGCACCTCTGGTGCTGAGGGAAGACGGAGCCGCCGCTGAAGGCCCTGCCACATGCTCACGTCCCTAGGGCTGTCCTCCAGTGTGCATTCTCTGATACCCAATCGAGGCTGTTTCTAAACTTAAAGCTTTCCCACGTTCTTTACATTTAAATGGTTTCTTTCCAGTGTGACTCATCTGATGCCAAACAGCCAATCAGTTATATCTGAAGTCTTTTCCACATTCTTTACATTCAACAGACCTCTTGCCGGTGTGACATCTCCGATGTCAGTGGAAGTCCGCCATCCCACTGGAATACCTGTTGCATTTTCCTCATTCATAAGATACCTGACCACTAGGAAGTGTCTGATGCATAGCGAGCTGTGTGCTCAGACTAACATTTTCCCCTAATTTCTCATACTTCTTTCTGCTCTCTACAGATTTAGGCCTCATGATGCCTGGTTGACCCATCTGTGAAATCTCTCCTTTAACTGTCTAGTGACTTTAACTGTCTAGTGACCTTGGAGCCACTCTGGGCTGCCCCCAAGGTCGAGGTGCTGAGGAATGTTCCCCGGCAGCCCTTCCGACGTCAGTCTGAGGGACTCTTTGTTACTTTGGAGTTAATCCTTCTCCTTTCTGGTCGCACCCACTGGACGGATACCTCTGAAGGCCTCGCTGTCCACAGGTTCCCGGAGACCGAGGCCCCTCGGCGCTTCTCTTGCTCCAGCTGGGAGCCCAGGATGGGTCTGGCGAATGGAAAAGCCGGAGAAGCCACATGGCGTAGTTCTCCAGCACCACCTCCCTGCACAGGGCCCCCTGCGCGGGGCCAGGCTGGCCCGCTCATTCTGGGTGAAGTTCACAGGCATGTCCTCAAAGGTCACCGACTCCTGGCCAACGTGGTCTGGAGCATGGCTGGAGTCCCAGCTTCACACCCTCCCTTGGAGGTTGGAGAAATGAGACCTGATCCCAATCCCCTCTGCGGCAACGGCTGACCCCACGTGGCACAGGCACAGAGAAGGCCCATAGCGCCCTAACACTGCTTGCGCTTTGACTCCCAGGGCAGCCCAGCTCTTTGTCTTTACACGCTATTGCCCAGGACCTGAGGCAGGGAGGAGCAAATGACAGGGTGTTTCGAGCAGTCCTTCTCATCCTACTGTTGGATGAGACTGTTGTTTTGGGGACTATTTTGGCATTTTTGGTGAAATCTTTTCTTTGATTTAGAGACCTGTAGAAAATTCCCATTTTCCTTTATTTCTAGGAGCAAATTCATACTCCTCATCGATACATAAAATTGCAGCATTTCCTTTTTTCCCCTTTACTTTCTTAAGAGCTTTTGGCCAGCAATGTACTGGAAGAATCAGGAGATCTGAGATTTTATTCCGAATCTGCCGATCACTATAAGATCCTGGTTGTGTTTTCTCATTTGTGAAAATTAAGATGGTCTGACTCTTCGGGTCCCTTTCCGCCCTGGTTCTGTGACTGCTGTTCTTCAGTCACATGTGCCCCTACGGTCTGAGTACGGCTAAGGAAGTCACGTGATGTTCTCAAAAGTTCTTTTCTCTCCCGTACCTCTTGAACCTGTTTAATACTGGCAGAGTCACTGCTGGGGATTAGGTTAGGGATGCCAGTTACTCACCCCCTCCCTAGCATTCTTGCTAATAGAGTAAAAATCAAAAGGTGTCCTGAATAGCCGTCAAAGCTCTCTAGTAATAGGAATTTACCTAGTTCTTACTTAGATCAGAGTTGGTTTCTGACTGACCCAGAATACTAGTCTAACCCACTATTTCTTTACTAAAGTCATCTCTTCTAAAAGATAAGCCCCAAATTTCTTTTTAGCAGTCTTTCTTCTTGGGATATCACTTCATCACTCAGGATGCTTAACATTCTTGGTAACAGTGTGTGGTTCTAATCCACAAAGATATTGGTTTATTTTCTCTAATTGTAACAAATCAGAGATTTCCTTTGGGTCATTTGGTATCTTCTTCTGGAAAAAAATCCAAAGACTGTATTTTCCAACTGCTTTTGGAGCCCAAATCTCTATGAAAAGTAAAAAATGTAATCATTCTAATGCTTTGCCTGTGAGCTTAAAACTATTCAGATGATTGACAGAAATCTTCACTTTTCAGTCAAGTGTTTCGTGTGAATTAGATAGAGCTGCTCTTCAGTGTAGAGTTGACCATCTAAGCAGCACTCCTGCTGTGGTGGGGAAAGAGGAGGAAGAACAATTTAAAATTTACATGTATCTTGAAGGTCTGGATAGAAATATTAAATATTCAGCCTATCTGTCCTGCCGTCCCTACCTTATCTAGAGCACAAATTAATACCACCAGATTAACTAGGAGCAAATCTCTTATCTGGAGAAGTATTAGAATATGCCCATGGAAATATACTTATCTGCAGCAAATAAAATATTTATCCTTTGGTATTTTCTTTGAATGCTATCGATTGTTCCTTAAAAACCAGCAAATTAAAAAAAAAACCCTGAAAATTATTTTCAAATATTTCAATTAAGTGATAAAATTTTTTTTAAAGACAAGATCTCACTTTGTCACCCAGGCTGAGTGCAGTGGTGTGATCATTGCTCACCACAACCTCTAACTCCTGGGCTCAAGGGATCGCCCTGGCTCGGCCTCCAGAGTAGCTGGGACTACAGGAGTGCACCACCATACCCGGCTAACTTTTTCATTTTTTATGGAGACGTGATCTTGCTGTGTTGCCCAGGCTAGTCTGGAACTCTTGAGCTCAAGCCATCCTCCCACTGTGGCCTCCTAAAGTGCTGGGATTATAGGCATGAGCCACCACACCTGGTCACAAATTATTTTATTGACCACAAAAACTACTTTACTATTTTAGCAAATAGCAGCATACCACACAGTGGTTATCGTATTAAAATTGGCAATACTAAACAGGGATTACATTAAGCACGTAAAGCAGGAGTCGTAGCATAAAGCCTAAACTATCCTCCTTGCAGATTCGGACCTGTCTGAGCACATTTGTATGAACGGCCAAGCAGGCTGCCCACAGATCTAGCTGGTTCAGGAATTGAGGAGCATGACTTAAAGACAGAGACCCAGAAACGCTGAAGTGGGTGGCCAGCTCTTCTGACACCTCTGTATCAGAATTCTTTCAATTACAGAATATCTTCAAAAGCGTCGTAAACAATAGCCAGATGTTCAGAGACAGGAGGTTTGTCAAGGGCCCAAGGGCCTCCCACCCCCGTCTTGCCATCCTCTCCCTGGTACTGACCACAGATGACTCAGCATTCCTAGGTGTCATTTCCAATGAAGAATAAAAGACATTTTTTGCCACATGTCCCTTTTTTTAGGGAATCTTCCCAGTTGCCTTCCCTTCAGGTCTCTTTGGACAGGATTAGGTCACATATTCATATTCTCACAACAAAGGAGACTAGGAAAGTAAATGTCTGGCATTTTCTGCCTTTACCATTGGGGAAGTCTCCACCAGCAAAGAAGAGAGTGTCTGCCGCAGCCCGCTAAGCCACCGGCCGATATCTAAGGTGAAGGGAGGCAGAGCATGGGTGAGTGAGCACCGCAGGTCTGACCCGGAGAACCCCGGGGCTCCACTTAGGGATGCTCAGTGGTTTTCCTACCAGACTGCTTTTGAACCAGTGCAGGGCTCTGTGGGAGAACAGGTTTGTCAAAAGCAAACAAACAGCAGTCAGGATTTGAGTTTGACTGCATGCAATAGATAACACACCAAAAACAATGACTGAACCAATTAGAGTTTATTTTTTCTTACAGGGCAGTTATGGTAGTTCTGTGATGCCATCAGGGACCCAGACTCCTTCTGTCTTTCCATTGAGCCATTCTTAGGGCCTGTCGTCTCCATCTTTGTGACATCAGCACAGCACCTGTTTCACCCCCACCCCCAGGCACCACGGCCACATTCTAGGCAGGAAAAGGAAGAAGGATGAGGGCGTCGGTGCATGCCAGCTGAGTTATTTCCCTCTAAAGAGCATTCCTGGAAGACTTATGCGGTAGCTTAGGTTCCATTTTAATGGCAGTAACTGTCATATGAACCTCCAGCTGCCAAACAGACTGGGAAATGTCGTTTTATAGCTAGACCCGTGCCGTCCTGAATAATGTCAAAGTTCTGATTGTAAGAAAGAATTTTGGTTAACCAATTAGTAACTCCTGTTACAACATAGGGTTTTTATGTGAAAACAGAAAATGCAAAATAGTATATGTAACAGCGGTGGGAAAGGGTATTTCTCCCAATTCATTAATTTTGGTGGCTGGATTATGGGAAAGAGATGGAGAAAGATTGTTTTCTGCTAGGAACCTTGGTTGTTCAGGTAATGAGCAGGTGGTTGTTGAGAGATCAATGGTGACAGCACCTGCTGGGAACAGGCTAAAGCCCCACAGAGAGTTCCACAGATGCTCCGGGATCCAGCTCGTACTTTTTAACTCTGCAAAATCTGAGTCAATAAAGATACGTATAACCCATGAGGGAGGGATTTTGCCAGGCTGCCTGGTTATATGCTTTGCAGATGTGACGCTTGTTATATGTTTCTTCCATTAGTGAGATCTTTCTGTAATCTTACAGAAGAGAGGCAAGAGACAGTAGGCAAGACTGCCTGTTCCATATTTCTGATGTTCCCATAGGAGCTTGGCGAGTGCAAATCAGATAAAAGCTGGGGTCCAAAATTAGTGACCTCCTGGAAGGATGAGGCTGACCAAACACAAGTCCCCCGACGTGTTTATATGTGTGTATATATATATATATATATCTCAATTAGCGAGGGATTCCCAGAGGACTTAGGTCTTAAATTGCACCTGACAAAATGGGAAGAATTGGGATACCTAGAACAGAGATCAGGGAGAACATTCTGTTGAAATGTGGTGAAAACGCTGATGAAAAGGGAGGAAGCAGCGCGGTAGGAAGGTTCAGAGGAAAAATCTCCTCCCGCAGGTTCCGGAACAACCCGAAGGGAATAAGGAACACAGGACAGGAGAGGACAATGGGAGAGGTAAATTACTGGAAAGGGGACCGGGAGAGTCATAACTCACCTGACTGCTTCCCACCTTTCTTTTGTTAATATTTCAATTAATTGTCCAACCTGCAAGGACATAAGAAAGTCAGTGAATCAAATCAAATGACTTTGGTGAATAATGTCAAGAATGCGTTATGCATTGTTGGTGGGAGCGTGAACAGGTTCAACCACTTGGAAAGCCATTTGGGGGTACTTGGTGAAGGGCGTACACGTATGTGCTATGACACATCGATCCCACATATATAGATCGGATATATATATATAACATATATATACATATAATCAGATATGTATAATTGTCCTGGCATCCACAGCAAGGAGAATGGTTAAGTAAAATGTCAAGAATGCATATGGCCAGGTCCTGTGGCTCACACCTGTAACCCCAGCACTCTGAGAATGTGAAACAGGAGGGTCCCTTGAGGCCAGGAGTTCAAGGCTGCAGTGAACTGTGATTGCACCACCGCACTCCAGCCTGGGCTACAGAGCAAGACCCTGGATCAAAAAGAGAAAATATAATTCATACTATGGAATAGTATGCTGCAATTCAAAGCCCTGAGCTAGATATACATTTAGTGGCCTGGATGGGTATTAAAGGCACAGTTTTGAGTTTAAGAAGTAAGAGAGAGAATGAGATGTAAATACAGTGAAAACACAGACTACTACATTTACAAGGCTCATTTATAAGAAAGTGGAGACTGGGATGAAGGAAGAAATTAATCCATTCACCAAGAGAGGAGCCTTCGTGCACCGGAGTACATGATGTATGTGCTGTGAACTCATCTCTCTGTACCTAAAATTTGCCCTCAGCCCTCCTCCCACAAAATAAACCTTCGAGGGAAAGAACACATTCTTAGTTCTTGAAATATTTTTAAATGTGTGAACTGCACTAGAACATATAATTTTGTCTTGCGTAACATGCGGATAATAAAAAGAGTCTCACTGGGTTGTCAAGACAGTTGAAGGAGATCATATATTAGATACCCAAATGGAGCCATTCCCAGGTGTTAGGCGGTTGACTAGGCTCACCAGCCAGCAAGGTGACTCACTGTGATCTTTATATCACTTTCACTGTGTTTGTGTTCAATTCTTGCCTCAGCAAAATGGTAAATCGTTACATCACGGACTTTCAGAGTCAAGCAAATAGTCCAAACCACGTGCAGCATGTTATATCCGCAAATGCGAGCACACGCATTCCTGCTCCCTGTGCACTTCAGCCCCACAGAGAAAGTAAGACGGTACAGTATCGGTGACACACCAGCATTCTTCCCTACGGTCAGTGTAGCCCAGCCCCACGCGCTTTCTGGCCGTCGCGCCCTGGAGAAGACAGTCCTGCCAATTCAGTGATTACCAGGCAGCGTGAGCTGGGCAGTGAGGCTGGTGCAGCCAACGGACACCGTGGGGGGAGAGAAGACTGGCCAAAGTGTAATGACCTAAACGGCATTTGGTCAGATCATGAAGATTTTCTGGCCTTTTGGTCAAAAGTCTGGCACTGTACCCTTAGGTCTTTGGGGCACACTGTCATGCCATAGTGTAATCTGAAAGAGCAGTTTAGAGCAGCCTATTGGGGTAATGTATTATCAGCCGCCCAATTTACAAAGAAAAACCTTATGGTGTCCTCTCTACTACAAGAACATTGGCAGCTAAGAACACAATCCAATGATTCTTAGAATTGAAATGAAACGTCACCAAAATGTTCTTTGCTACAAAACTATTGTCTATGTCAGAGGAAAGCAATTTACCTTTCCACCTTATGAAGTAACTTGTTGGGATATCCTATCTACCTGCTATAGTGCATTATGTGTAAAATCCGTGAATCATTCACTCCTTAGCTTCAAAAAGGTGGGACATCTTAAAGGACTTGATAAGCTAAAAGAATTGTCACCTACCTACCATAGATGAAGTTTGGCTAAAGTCCAGGATTCCATCAAATGATCCCTCAAGATCTTTCCAGACCTAAGCTGAACATTTAGTATGCGAACGGGGAAATAATTTGTAATTCCATAGTTCGGAGTTTTAAGGGATCTTAGAGGTCTTCTAGTCCAACTTCGTTTTATCTTTGTAGAAATTATGGCTGAGAGAGAATAATTTGCCCAGTGTTGAGAAGCTAGCCCATTTCCATTCAACACGCACCTGTTGAACACCTACCACGTTCCAGGCACCCTGCTCAACACGGGGAGTACAGAAGACGGTAACAACAGCAAAGGGTGGCACGTAGGTTAAGCTTGCACGCTGCGGTCAATCTCCCTGGATTCCATTTTAGCCTCACTACTTACTGGCTGTGTGACCTTGATCAAGTCACTTCACCTTTCTATGCTTCAGTGTCATCATCTGTAAAATACAGTGATAATAAGTACAACCCCGGGGGGATTGTCAGAAGACTTAAAAGAGTCAATATATTCAATGCACGTAGAACCAACAGTGCCTGGCACATAGTAAGAGTTCTGTAAATATCAGCTAATTAAAACACCAGGTTCCTGCCCTCTGGAAGCTCTCTGTCCTTTGTCTAGTCAGGCAGCCCCATGTGTTGAGGGAAGGCGACACCAGCCAATCCAGTTAGTATCATACGTGGTTTGAGAGCATGGGCTTGTTGGGTTTGCCCAGCGCCCAGTACAGTGCCTGGTGCATGATAAATTCCCAGTATTCGATGAGTGGATGAATGAATGGACCACAAAACTAAAAGATCAAGGAACAGGCAGCCAGGAAGCAAATATATGAATAGGACCCAAAAGAATGAGAAAGAAGAGCAGTGTTTCTTCACGTAGAGAAGGAGCGAGGGATTCCAGGCAGTCAAGCAACAAGAGCAAAGGCCTAGGAGTGTGAAGATGACTGGCTTTCTTCCCTGAACGTACAGCCTACTCTTCTCACTTCCTTTGTTCGAGGGACCTGTGAATTAGACTGAGGCGTGCCGTGGGATCCGTGTGCTCGGCTGCTGATGTATTCTATGGAGCCACTGTGAGGAGACCAGGTGCTAATTAAGATGCTCGAAGGTTATCAGTTGTTCTTCCCTTTAGCACAAGTTCTTTCGGAAGGACTTGGCTGATTTCACAAATCCAGCAGGGATGAAAGAACTGAATGTGTATTTTCTTAGCCCATCTGTCCATTGAGAGAGTTTGATTACATTTTATTGTTGATGGTAATAGATATTTTCCTTTTGTAGTATCCTCCTCCATCAGGGGCTGGACTGGATTATTTACTTTTGAAAATTGTAAGTCCCTTGGTTCTTATGGCAGAGGTACCTGGTTCTTCCCTTCTTTCATAGCAGTGGCATCTAGATTTTTATCTGAGCACAGGGACATTCAGAATAAAGACAACGTTTCCCAGCCTCCTTTGCATCTATATGTGGCCAAAGTGACTAAGCGGACTTGGTATGTTCAACTTCCAAAGAAACACCCTTTAAAAGAGTGAAATTTTCTTCTTTCCTTACAACCTCTCCTCTGGGTGAAATAAAGGTGTCATGGCTTGAGTTAAAGCAACTATTTCAGATCTTGTGAGATGACCTTGGGAATAGAAAGAATGCACAGGGGACTAACTAGGAGCCCAAACTTCTGATACCCCAGGGAGTGCCACATGGCGTGCCCACCTCCAGACTTTTACCTGCCAGTGAAATTAGCGTCTGTTTTGTTTAAGCTATTGTCATTTTGAGTTCATTGTCCTTGTTGGTTTTGTTTCTTGCAGCCACGCCCAATGCTAACTAAAACATCTTCCTGTTGCTACCTGCCCTGCCGGCTCTTTTGCCCCCTCCAAGTCAGTTATTGCCACTCAGAGAATAAAAACCAAAATTTACCAAGCAGATAAGAATAATAACATAATAATCATTGTGAGGATGAATACATTGCAAAAACTTTGCTTCTGCCTTCCCTATCCAAAAATATCACATTGTGAATTTCATGACCACTTTTATTATTTTTGTATTATCTCATTTGCATTCTGTGAATGTAGATGATTAAGAGTCAGTCTGTGAGTGGGAGAGGAAGTGATAAAATATGTAGAAAAGAAGCAGAAATGTTACTAAAGCAATTTAGGTAGAGGAAGACAGTAGACTGTCCAACAGTATGTAAATTTTGGTGCCATCATAATGCAGTGCTATGCAATGATTAAAGATTGTGTTCTAGAATAATATTTATTACTTTGGGAAAATAAACAAGATATTTTGTCAAATAAAAAAGTAGGTTCCGGCCGGGTGTGGTGGCTCTTGTCTGTAATCCTAGCAATCTGGGAGGCCGAGGTGGGAGGATTGCTTGAGCTCAGGAGTTCGAGACCAGCCTGAGCAAGAGTGAGATCCCGTTTCTACTAAAAATAGAAAGAAATTAGCAAAACAACTAAAAATAGAAAAAAATTAGCTGGGCATGGTGGCGCGTGCCTGTAGTCCCAGCTACCTGGGAGATTGAGGCAGGAGGATCGCTTGAGCCCAGGAGTCTGAGGTTGCTGTGAGCTAGGTGACGCCATGGCACTCTAGCCCGGGCAAGAGATGAGACTCTGTATCAAAAAAAAAAAAAAAAAAGTAGGTTCCATAACAACATGTAAATATAAATACATATATATCTAACATACTTATATATTTCTATATACACAGAAAAAGCATAAACACCAAAATGTTAATAGTAGATATCACTGGCCAAGAGAATTATAGATGATTTTTACTTTCTTCTTTTTTATTTGTATTTTATAATTTTCCATAGTAAACACATATATAATTTATAATTTACATTTACATTTATAAATTACATTTATAATTTTCCATAGTAAACACATATGATTTGTATAAATTTAAGTTATTTAAAAAGCAATTCTGGGGTGGTGGCAGAAGCAGGAATAAACTCCAGCCTTTGGTTAAGGTTTCTGTACTGCATTAGTCAGAGCAATGCTAAGCTGGAGTGTGATAACAAACCTTAAAAACTCAGAGACTTAACACACCAAAGGTGTATGTCTTATTCGTGAAAAATCCAGTGTGAGTCAGTGAAGACATCCTCCCAGCTGACGGATCAAGGCCACTGCAGGGGAAGGGAGGGCTGGAGCAGACACCTGCACGCATAGTCCCTTGGTCAGAACCAGCACCCGGCCCTCACCCAGCTTCGAGGGAGTCTGCGGGAAACGAAGGGGAGTGTGCGGGATATTTGGTGAGTTCCGTCTCTGTCACACAGCTTGTGGTGGTTATGTTTTCTCAACCAAAAAAAAAAAAATCAAAATAAATAATTGAATTTAGGACAGTTTTAAAAATACACACACCCCAGAATATATGGTTATATGCTAGCTACAGGTTTTAAAACGGTCAGCAACAGACTTGGCTATGAGGCAGAAAGAAGAAACCGGGCAAAGGTGAGGTCAAGGCTAAAGTGTCCTCATCTCCCCTCTGGTTTTTTCAGTTAGGGGACCCACCCCTGTTGCTGGGTCAAAGTACAGCAGGTCTCCGTGCGTAGCTGGAGTGGGGCATGGCGGGCCAGGGCTGAGACAGGGCAGGGCTGGCCAGGGGAAGGAATGCGGATTTCTGAGGGACCAGGAAGCGCAACACGGACATCTCCCCGAGACAATGGGAATCCCAGGAAGAAAGATGAGCTGGCCAGAAATTGGGGCTGAGAGCCAAGGTCCAAATAGGACGGAAAAAGGGAGACTGTCAGATTTAGGCAGTAGCAAAGGCCGGAATTAAAAGCAGGTAGACAGCCAAGAATGCAGGGCGGGATGGGAGCGGGACTTCAGTGATCTGCTTGGACGTGAGCACGTTTCAAGTCTTGCTCTCAAGAAAGCGCAGGTTGAGAGGAGGTGCGGTCAGCGTGATTCAAAGGGTCATGGGTAGGACAGACGGCAGACACCGCCCAGCCCGCAGGAAGAGCCCGCAGTCCGGCTCAGAGACCGGGGCTGCGTGGAAAACGCCGGGCTGACGCAGGCATCCACGCAGACACAGACCGAGGACAGGCTGTGGGGACCGTGGGTGGCTGACGTCAGGAAGGCAGCACCTACTCCAGGTGTTGGGAATGATCGAATCAGGACCCCAGCAAGAAACGGGGGACGGCGGGAACAGAGTCCAGCTCCTCAGGAGAAGGATCGAGCAAGAGACACTGTGATTGGGGCCCCACTAAACGCGGGGCTTCATAACAGGTGCCAGTCCAGACGGAGAACCGGTGCGCCAGTGAGGAAGCAAGGGAAGTGCTCATCATTGTTAAGCAAGGCTGAAGGAGGAAGGGAGATGGTGGCTTTGGGATACATGGTCGCCTAGGGCCTCACCTCTGCGACAGTGAGTACCAGGACTGGAACAGAGAGATCTGCAGTTTTCCTCTTGCCTGACTTGGCCGGCGCTGGCTGGGAGCACCATGGCGCTGGGTCTGTGGATTGAAGGCGTCAGTGCCTGAAGCGAAGCAGGTTCGGTGAGGCTGCACGTGGCTCTACGAACAGGACTTGAGCATCAGTTGAGACAGGCTCTCCCAAGACAGCCTTGTGAACAGCCACACGGCTCTTCTGCCTGCCCCTTTCTACTGGCAAGAGCCGTGTGCAGGTGCACAGGTGACATCAGTTACTGACGCAGAGAAGTAACAGGAAAATACCTAGACTGGCCACGTTACAGCATCCATCAAGCTACGATTATTCGTTTATCGAATACTTTGGGTGAAAACTCACAACCCCATGTTTTGTCTCCTTGAAAGGTATTTTAAAACTACAGAGAACTTTTTAAAGAAAAGTGTGGCTTTTGTACCTCTTTAGCTAAATGCATCCCACGTGCATGAATGAGTGTTCTAGGGCAGCGTGGTACGGAGGGAAAGCTCTGGACTAGGAGTCAGAGATTCCAAATTCTAGTATGTCTCCCGTGAGATTCAAATAAAGCAGAGATTAGGAATTTGCTATAAACATCCCAAAGTAATTGAAAAAATGAGAAGTCTGTGCATATCTACCCTCCCAGCAACTCTGCGGAGCTGGGATTGGGGTGAGGCAACGAGGTGCCTGGGGCATAGTATTTACAGGGCGCTCACTTTGTCTGTGCGAGTACCCTGCCAGCAAGAACGAGCACTGTGCCCGAAACACCAGGATATCTTTCACAAGAGGCGTCCTTGTCTGCTGCTCAGGGAGGACAGTGGGGGGTGGCAGGGGTTGTCTGGAAGGGTTGTATTTCTGAAAGTTTCCCTTCCAGAAGCTTCTGAGAAGTGACGTGGTTGGGAAGCCGTGAGAAGCCCAGTGAAGGAGATCCTGTGGTCTGGGCTCCTGGCAGCAGATGAGGAGTTGCTAGCAAGGACTGGAAGGGTCAGGGTTGGAGGCAAAGGCTCCCCTACCACTCCAGCCAAGGACCCCTCTCTCCACATCTGAGCCCCGCCATCAACAGCCTTAGGGGTGAACAGAGCTGCCTACCTCCCGCTCCTCTCTGATCCCACGTAAAATGTTCCCTGGGGGCCAGCAAAGGGGCCCTCAGAGGGCTTCCATCTTTTGGAAGGCTTTGCAGAGGTGTCCGGCTGTCGGGCAAAACAAGCCAGGCCGGGGCCTTAAGCCGTCGTGGGCTGACACCTTATTCGGTCAGCACCTCCCTAGAAATTAATTAGTTGAATATCAGCTGAAAGTAAGAACAGGCCAGAAAAGTAAGAGGAAATAAGTGAAGAAACTTCCTTTGCAGTGACAACTAACAGTGTCACAATGTGCCCATTGCAATTTTGCTAGAGTTGGCCCTGAATACGCTACTGAAAGTAGCTCCAACTCCGCCTCCCGACCTCCGAGGCTGGTTATCAAATGGTGTTACCTCATTGTCATTGTAACTGGTTGATCCCAGAGTTACACATTTGCTAAGGATTCCTGATCCAAAAAGATATACCAAAAATCAAGGCATGTCAGTTGGCATTTATTACATGTCCCTATCCTCAAGGGACTATGTACTGACAGAAATAGATTAAAAAAGAAAAAAAAGGTCGGGCACGGTGGCTCACGCCTGTAATCCTAGCTCTCTGGGAGGCTGAGGCAGACGGATTGTTTGAGCTCAGGAGTTCGAAACCAGCCTGAGCAAGAGCGAGACCCCGTCTCTACTAAAAATAGAAAGAAATTAATTGGACAACTAAAAATATATAGAAAAAACTAGCCAGGCATGGTGGCGCATGCCTGTGGTCCCAGCTACTCGGGAGGCTGAGGCAGGAGGATCGCTTGA
>CAUYSK010055114.1:0-65142 GCA_963575035.1 Avahi laniger | reverse complement strand
AGAAAGAAATTAGCTGGACAACTAAAAATTTATATATATAAAATTAGCTGAGCATGGTGACTCATGCCTGTAGTCCCAGCTACTTGGGAGGCTGAGGCAGGAGGATCGCTTGAGCCCAGGAATTTGAGGTTGCTGTGAGCTAGGCCGACACCATGGCACTCTAGCCCGGGCAACAGAGTGAGATACTGTCTCAAAAAATAAAAAGAAAAATAATAGAGCAATACTGGAAACTGGGTATCTGAACTCCTAGTCCATGTTCTTTCCAATAACTCAATTTGCCTCCTAATTTTTACAAAATTCACACAGGTGACATTATAGAGTTAATGGATAGAGAGTATTTAGTATAGGAAAATTCTAATCTGAATCTTAGATAACGTTTTCTTGATTCAGTGAGTTTGGGCCATAAAGAAACTACTAGTCACCAGTAGAGCAATAAAAGTTAGGAAATCCTAGAAGGTGATTTTTAGTAATTCCCAGACCAAAAAAGTTAATGAAGTCAATGTAGAAAAGGTTTATACGTCACACTCCTCAATTGCTGAGTTTTAATGACTTTTTAAAAAATCTTTGAATATGTTTTCTATAGATAGCTTCATCCCTTTTTCAGAGAGAGTAATACAAATAATTCTAGTGTGAATTAAATCTCTATCAACAGGAATCAGGTATAGTTTTCCAAGCACATTAAGTTCCAACAGCATTACTCATTTTGATATGTTTCATTCTGCTAAACTATATATTAATAATAACAGATTAATTAAAAGTTAGCTATTGTAATGAATCAAAATTTCATCTTAAGGTAGCTATAAATCATTTGCAACAGAAGAAAAGAATTAAAAAGGACATTAGGGACTTTTGCTTCTTGCTATAGTGGAGTAGCTTGCAAAAGACCAATACTCCTGCCATTGAACAACTGTAAAATCTCAATAAACGACCAGAAAAAGTCATTTTCTAAGACAGTGGAGAGTGACCAAGGCTGCCAGAAGCTGAAGGCTAATCCCTGAGAGAAGAAAAATGCATTCTGGTGACCATGACACTTTCTATCACCTTTGTTTTTAAGACATTTACTGATTCCCAAAAGACTCAGGGGTTAGAGGGTAAGAGGTCAAGTAGAAAACAGTGGCTCGGTGATTTTGTCAGTCTTGTAGGCATAGGAAGTTATAAATTGGAATTTAGGATATCAGAAATTAGAAGGATCAGGATCAAGGATAAAAGAGCATCACAGAGAAGTGAGCTGGACACTCCTGGCCATTTTTCCCCCTGAGAGATTTGCCAATTCCTAAATCACAAAAGGTGAGAAGCCAAGCAGAAAGCAACAGCTAAGAGGCTAAATCTAAGCTAGCCCCTTTTGGTGCTGGAGAGATAAAAATCAGAGTTCAGGGCTCACCAAGGAAGAGATGATCTGTTAAACACCCCAGGCTTTCACATTAGATCCCTCAAAGTCTATGCCTTTGCTTTAAGGGAAAACAGAAATAGACCAGCTCTCACAAAGACTTAAATCCAACCTTGAATTATCTTCATCCCTGAATCGATCAAGATGACTTTCTCTTACTCTACCATCAAAATGAATAAATAAATAAGTACCAGTTTCTATCTAGAGTAGGATAACATCATCTAATTAAGCCTTTACAATTTTTTACACAATGTCTATATTCAATTTTTTAAAATTACTAAGCATGACAGGAAATAGAAATGACCAAAACCCAAGAGGAAAAAAAAGCAGAAAATAAACAGTAGACCAAAATGTGATCCAGATATTGGAGCTATGAGAGAAAGACTTAAAAACAATTTTGATCAATATTTTCAATAAGATAAATGACATAATGGAGAATTTTATCAAGCAACTGGAACATATAAAATTTAATAGCTGAAAATAAGAACTCAATAAATAAACAGGATTAAAGACATAAGAATAAAAAGTTACAAAAATGAAAGATAGGTGAATAGAAAATATCAAGACTAAAACACGGAGAAATAAAAAAATACAAAAAGAACACAAGAGTTATGTAGAATATGCAGATGTTTGTAAACTAGGGCTTCTGAGAAAAAATAAAAAAGAATAGTGCAGAACTGGATAAGAATTTTCAAAAACTGACAAAAGATCTCAAGCCATATATTTTAAAAGTTTTTTGAACTCAAACAGGATAAATACTAAAAAATCACACTAACAACATCATATAAAACTGTTTAAAACTAATGTCAACGGGAAATCATAAAAGCAGCCAGAGGAAAAAAGACACATTACCTTTTAAGAAGCAACTATTAGAGAGCTGACTTGTCAACAGAAAACTAAAGAAAATGGGAGGATATCTTTAAATTGCAAAAAGAAAATAACTTCCGACTTGACATTGTATATCTACCAAAAAATATCCTTCAAATATGAAAGAAAGATAAAGATATGTTGAGGCAAATAAAAACTGCACCTCCCCTCTTCCCTCCTCCTCCCTGGTTGATTTCCAATGAGTTTTACTTCCCTCTGTGCACATGTGTGCACATCAGTTAGTTCCAATTTAATAGTGAATACACGTGGTGTTTGTTTTTCCATTCTTGAGACACTTCACTTAGAAGAATGGTCTCCAGTTCCATTCAGATTGTTGCAAAAAGTATTAATTCATTTTTTTTTTGCCTCTGAGTAGTATTCCATAGTATGCATATGCCATATTTATTAATCCATTCATGAATTGATGGGCATTTGGGTTGATTCCACATCTTTGAATTGTGAATTGTGCTGCGATAAACATTCAAATGCAGGTTTCTTTTTGATGAAAAGCCTTCTTTTCCTTTGGGTAAATACCCAATAGTGGGGTTGCTGGATCAAATGGTATGACTACTTGAAGAATCTCCATACTGTTTTCCATAGAGATTGTACTAATTTGCAGTCCCACCAATACTGTATAAGCATCCCTTTCTCTCTGTATCCACGCCAACATCTATTGTTTTTGGACTTTTTGATAAATACCATTCTAACTGGCGTAAGGTGATATTTCATTGCAGTTTTAATTTGCATTTCCCTGATGATTAGTGATGATGAGCATTTTTTCATATGCTTATTGGCCATTTGTCTATCTTCTTTTGAGAAGCTTCTGTTCATGTCTTTTGCCCACACTTTACTAGGGTTATTTGGTTTTTTCTTGCTGATTTTCTTGATTTCTTTGCAAATTCTAATTATTAGCCCATTATCGGATGTGTAGCTTGCAAATATTTTCTCCCATTCTGTAGGTTGTGTATTTGCTCTGTTGATTGTTTCCTTAGCTGTGCAGAAGCTTTTTAGTTTAATCAAATCCCATTTATTTTTGTTGTTGCCATTATTGCCACTGGGGTGTTTTTTGCTTAAATTCTTTGCCTAGGCCAATATTTAGAAAAGTTTTTCCAACATTTTCCTCTAGAATTCTTATGCTTTCATTTCTTAGATCTAAGTCTTTTATCCATCTTGAATTAATTTTTGTGAATGGTGAGAGACAGAGATCCTGTTTCATTCTTCAGCATGTGTCTATCTAATTCCCCCAGCACCACTTATTGAATAGGACTTCTTTTCCCCAGTGTATACTGTTGTCTGCTTTATCAAAGATCAGTTGATTGTAGGTAGATGGTTTTATATCTAGGTTCTTTGTTCCATCGGTCTATGTTTCTATTTTTGTACAAACACCATGTTGTTTTGGTTACTATAATCTTGTAGTATAGTTTGAAGTCTGCTCTCATGATGCATTCAGATTTTTTTCTTTTTGTTTAACATTGCTTTGGCTATTCAGGCTCTTTTCTGGTTCCAAATGAAATGTAGAATTTTTTTTTTTCTAGACTGGTGAAGTATGACTTTGGTAATTGATGGGGATTGCATTGAGTGTGTAAATCACTTTGGATAGGATGGACATTTTAACAACATTGATTCTACCTATCCATGAGTATTCTATGTTTTTCCATTTATTTGTATCCTCTGCAATTTCTTCCCTCAGAGTTTCATAGTTCTCTTTGTAGAGATCTTTCACCTCCTTGGTTAACTATATTCCTAGGTATTTTATTTTCTTTGTAGCTACTGTGAATGGTATTGAGTCTTTGATTTGACTCTTGGCTTGACTGTTTTTAGTATATAGAAATGCTACTCATTTATGTGCATTGACTTTGTGTCCTGAGACTTTACTGAATTTATTTATCAATTTCATGAGACCTTTGGTGGAATCTACAGAATTTTCTAGATACAAAATGGTATCATCTGCAAGGAATGACAGTTTGACCTCTTCTTTCCCGATTTGAATATCTTTAATATTCTTCTCTTGTCTGAGTGCTCTGGCTAATACTTCCGGCACTATGTTGAATAGAAGTGGTGACAGTGAGCATCCTCGTCTTGTTCCAGTTGTTAGAGGCAATACTTTCAACTTTTCCCCATTCAGTATGATGTGGGTTGTGGGTTTGTTATCTACGGCTTTTTTTTTATTATTTCAGCATATTATGGGGGTACAGATGTTTAGGTTACGTATGTTGCCCTTGCCCCCCACCAAGTCCAAGTTTCAAGTGTGTCCATCCCTTGGATGGTGCGCATTGCACTCTTTGTGTACGCATATCCCCACTCCCCTCTGCTCAATATCCAATAGATGTTATTCTTATATGTGCACTTATGTGTTGATCAGTCATCTATGGCTTTTATAATTTTCAGATGTGTTCCTTCTATGTCTAGTTTGTTCAGGGTTTTTGTCATCAATGGGTGCTGGATTTTGTCAAATGCTTTTTCTGCATCTATTGAAGGGATCGCATGTTCTTTGTTTTTGGTTTTGCTTATGTGGTGGACTGCATTTATTGATTTATGTATGTTGAACCATCCCTGCATTCCAGGAGTAAAACCCAACTTGGTCCTGGTGATTTTTTTTCTCATGTGCTGTTGAATTCCATTTGCTAGTATTTTATTGAGGATTTTTTCATCTGAATTCATAAAGGATACTGGTCTGTAGTTTTGTTTTGTTTTTTTATTGTGTCCTTTCCTGGCTTTGATATCAAGGTGATAATAGTTTCATAGAATGAGTTGGGGAGGATTCCCTCCTTCTTGATATTAGGGAATAATTTCTGTATTATGGGTACCAAGTCTTCTTTGTAGGTCTGATAGAATTCAGCAGTGAATACATCCAGTCCTGGACTTTTTTGGGGGGAGGTTTTTTTATTACTGTTTTGATTTAACTGATTGTTACTGGTCTGTTCAGTTCTATTTCTTCCTGGTTGAGTCTTTGGAGATTGTGTGTTTTCAGGAACTTGTCCATTTCCTCTACATTCTCTAGTTTATGTACATAGAGATTTATGTAGTATTCATGGATGATGTTTTGTATTTCTGCAGTGTCAGTTCTAATGTCACCATTTTCATTTCTGTTTGAGCTTATATGGGTCTTTTCTGTTCTTGGTTAGTCTAGCAAGAGGTCTGTCAATATTGTCTATCAAAGAACCAACTTCCAGTTTCATTAATCCTTTGTATTTTTTTGTTTGTTTGTTTTCCAATTCATTTAGTTATGCTCTGACCTTTAATATTTCTTTTCTTTTGCTGGCTTTGGGTTTTATTTGTTCTTCCTTTTCTAATTCCTTGAGGTGTGACAATAGATTGTTAATTTGTGATCATTCTGTCTTTTTGATGTAGACATTTAAGGCTATGAATTTTCCCCTGAGGAATGCTTTTTCTATGTCCCAAAGATTTTGATAACTTATATCCCCTTTGTTGTTCAGTTCAAATAATTTTCTGATTTCCATATTAATTTCATTCTTGATCCAGTAATCATTCAGCAGCAGGTTGTTTAATTTCCATGACTTTGTGTAGGTTTGAGTGTTTCTCTTATAATTGATTTCTAGTTTTATTCGGCTGTGATCTGAGAAGGTACATGGTATGATTTAAATTTTTTGAATTTGTCAAGACCTGTTTTGTGACCTAAAATATGAACAATCTTGGAGAATGTCCCATGTGCTGCTGAGAAAAATGTATATTCTATAGTTCTGGGGTAGAATGTTCCGTAAATGTCTGTTAGATCCATTTGATTTAGAGTTTGGTTTAAGTCCATTGTTTCTTTATTTATTTTTTTGCTTTGATGATTTGTTGAGCTCTGACAGTGGGGTGTTGAGGTCCCTGGCAATTATGATCATGTTGTTTATTTCTTTGTTTAGCTCTAGTAAAATTTGCTTTATGTATCTGGGACCTCTCTGTTCGGCACACATATATTTAGGATTGTTATGTCTTCTTATTGGATAGCTCCCCTTACCATTCCATAATGACCCTCTTTGTCTTTCTATACCTTTGTTGGCTTAAAATCAATTTTATCTGATGTGGGAATAGCTACTCCTGCTCTCTTTTGATTTCCATTTGTTTGGAATATTTTTTTCCATCCTTTCACATTGAGTCTGAGTGCATCCTTGTGATTTAGATGTGTTTCTAAAGAGATATTTTGGTTGTGTTTTTTCATTCACTCAGCCAGCCTATGTCTTTTGAGAGGTGCATTGAGTCTGCTAACATTGTGTGATAGTAATGATACGTGAGATGTTGGTCCGTTCATTCTGTTGGGTGGTCCCTTATTGCTTTGTTTTACCTCTTGTTCTATTGTTTTATAGGACTTGTGAGTTGAGGGCGGTAAGTGAATTTACACTGGTGGGTATATGTTGTGCTGATTTGTGTATTCTGCTGTTCTGAGAATTTTGTGGGGGGCATTTCTGGTCATGGCAAATTCCCTCAGTGTTTGCCTGTCTGAAAAAGACTGGGGGCCCTGGAGCTACAAGGGCAGAGCCTCAGACTCGGGCACAGCAAGAGCTTCAGAACTGGCTCTTGGGATTTGGGGGACAGGGACAAACTTATGGTGGGCTGTTCCACCACTGTGGGGACTGCCGATGCCCAGTCATACAGTCTCAATGGCCTAGGGTCCACATATGTGGGCTGGCACTGCTGTTCGACCCTGGTTCTCCCCCAACCCCTAGAACCCACTAAGGCAGTCACCCCAGGCTTCCCAAGTGGTGCCTGTAGCATCTTGGGTTCCTGCTCTATTTGGCTTCCACACTGGGGAGGAGGCGTGCTTGGCCCCCACTCACAGGTCACTACACAGGGGAGTATCTGTTCCCTCCCTGGCTCAGGAAGGGTGATGCAAAGGCTATTGCTGGGAGGCTGGGTCCTTTGCAGACCTGGTTCCATGCACCAGAGTGATCAGGATGGCATCAGTTGCAGAAACCTGGGATTGGCAGGCACTAGCTCTCTGCTGCACCTGCTCTGTGGTACAATGTCTCTGCACAGACTCTGAGCAGCTCCCTGATCAGCCCAGGGGTCTGCAGTGGAGGAGAGAGACCCCTCCCACATCAAGCTGCCTGTAAAATTTGCGTCTCTCCACAAGAGCAGTCTCCCCTAGGGTAGCGTCTATCCTGCTGTCTTCCCCTCTTTAACGCAGCAATAATTGTATTGCGACCCCCCAGCTTAATCTCCAAGATGGTGGGTGATGCTTATAAGAATCAGCCATACCCTGTTTAATTGAGTTGCCAGATGCCCTATCTGAAACGCTTCCTTCCCTACAGGATAGAGCAGCAAGTGATGTCTCTAGTCAGCCATCTTTGATTTGCCCCTTAATTTATTCCAAATATTAGTCATTGATTTGTATTACTATGTAGATAGTGGTGCTCTTCATCAAGAGAGGAAATAAAGAAATTCAGGCAAATTTTTCAGCAACAGTTTATGAATTTAGTTTCAGATAATGTATTACAAATATCTTTTCAAAATGGCTAATTTTTAACTTTGCGGTATCTTTTGCATGCAAATTTTAATATAGTTAACATGTTCATTTTCCTTATCAGGCCTGTGCTTTTTATGTAAGAAATCCTTTCCTAACCTGGGAATTAAAGATGCCCTCAAGTATTAAAGTTTCAGTTTTCTCTTTTATGTCTTTTCTCTTTCTAGAATTTAATTTCATGTGTGATATGAAATAAATATTTAA
Organism: Avahi laniger; assembly: GCA_963575035.1. Classification (NCBI taxonomy): domain Eukaryota; kingdom Metazoa; phylum Chordata; class Mammalia; order Primates; family Indriidae; genus Avahi; species Avahi laniger. The sequence goes on along the minus strand of CAUYSK010055114.1, from coordinate 57,217 downwards.
TTCTTTACCCCCATAACCAGTTGTCCCAGTACTATTTATCAAGTGGTCTATAATTTCCTTATTGATTTATGCTGGTACCTCTGTTATATATCAATATCTCACCTTTATATATAGTCTAATTGCCCATACTGTGTCAATATCACACTGTTTTAATTACCATCACTTCTTTGTATTAAATCTTGTTATACAATAGGGTATTCCTCCCTCAATTTATTCTTTGAATTATGTTGCCTGTCCCTGGAACTTTATTATTTCATATGAACTTTAGTTTCAACTTGTTAAGTTCAAGAAAAAAACTTGAGTTTTTATTATTAATAGAATAAATCAGGCCAGGCACAGTGGCTCACACCTGGAATCCTAGCACTCTGGGAGGCCAAAGTGGGAGGATCGTTTGAGGTCAGGAGTTTGAGACCAGCCTGAGCAAGAGTGAGACTTCATCTCTACTGAAAATACAAAAATTAGCCAGACGCAGTGGTGTGTGCCTGTAGTCCCAGCTACTTGGGAGGCTGAGGCAGAAGGATTGTTTGAGCCCAGGTGTTTGAGGTTGCTGTAAGCTAGGCTGATACCACAGCACTGTAGCCTGGGTGACAGAGTGAGACTCTGTCTCAAAAAAAAAAAAAAATAGAATAAATCAACTTTATGGACTAATTTAGAGAGAAATGACATCAACATTGAGTCTTCTTATCTACAAACTTATTATATATCTCCATTTATTTAGTTCTATTTTATATCATTTAGTAAACTTATAACTAATTCTTTTAAGATCTTGCACATCTGCTCAATAGCTTAAATTTTTTGATGCTATTGTGAATGACATTGTTTCTTATATTTTCTAATCTTTTCTCTCGTATATGGAATTTGTATCTGGTAACGTTGCTGAAATCTCTTACAAGTCCTAGTAATTTATCTGTAAATCCTCTTTCATTTTTAAGAGAGTACATTACAAAGGAACTTCCAAATCAAGTCTCTGAATCCATTATTTTCTGAGCCAGGGAACTAAACATAAAGTTTTAAAAGAAAGGAAAGGAAATTTTTTTAATATCCTTTTTATAAATATAGACTACCTAGTGATTTTACCCTACTATGAGGTCTGGCACAAATAACAAGCCTAATTTTCCACAGTGGCTTTGGAGGATGTTCATTTTTTAATCACTCTTTATGCTACTATAGTGAAGAAATGAGACTGAAGTCGGACAGGAGCCAGGTCATGACTGACCTCTGTGACAGGCTAAAGAGTTTGTATTTTATCCTGAAAGCAATGAATTTAAAAAAAAAATGCACTTGCATTTTTATTTTAGAAAGATCTCAAGTAGTACTGAGAAGGATGGACAGAGCGTGTGTTCTAGAGGCTGGGAGACCAGGGAGATGCATAGCGTAACTCCCTAGACTATAAGCTTCATGAGAACAGGGACTGTTGGTCTTCCTCACTACCGAATCCTCAGAGCCTAGCATGGTGCTTGGCACACAACAGGTGCTTAATAAATATTTGTTGAATTAATCAGTTAATTCATGCCAGAAGAAATAATCAAGGCAGAACCAAAAAGAGATTATGGAGATGGAAAAGAAAAGACAAAATGTACAAATATTTAAGCAAGGAAGCAATTGTGTATTGGAAATGAGGAAAAGGGAGAAATCTGGGATGGCTCCCAGATTACTGGCTTGGGTGACTGGATAGGCAGAGATATATCCTACCAGAGATTTGTTTATTCTTTATTTTATTCTCAGAGAGGGAATAAAAATATATAGACATGTTTTCAGGGATACATAATGAGTTCGATTTCAGATATGTTGACTTTGAAGTACTTCCAAACAGATTTGTCCAAAAAGTAGTTCGATCTGTGGATCTGTAGCTGCATTGGCAGATTGCTAAGGTGATAGGGGTCAGAGAGTCACACTGAAAAAGTGTAGGGTTCAAGTTTCTTTCCCCTATTATATGCTGTATCCATCTTAAGCTACCCTATAGTCTCAGAAAAATACTTCCAAGGACTTGAGCAGATCTGATGTTGCCTCTTGAAGAAAAATTTGGCCCGCGTCTAGAGACCTGAGTACCCATCTCCATTTGCAAATGTGTTGACCCTTCGTTTAGGTAAGAGCATAATCAAGCATATGTTCTTTAATAAAATAATGTCACCCCTGCCCATCTGCTCATCTTTGATCCAAAGCATAGCACTATGCCTTCAACAATATATGCATACTTACCTCTCACCAGAAAAATTTTCCTGGAATTACCTGTTCTCCAGTTTTGGTCAAAGGCCATTAGGTCAAAAGGCTGATAGCCTGAGATTTGTTCTCTGTCCACTCCTGTCTGTCCACTCCTACTTACAGTAGACTGTAAGTATCCTACAGTCTACTGTAGTATAAATGTAAAGCACCCATTAGCTTAGTTTCTTCACTGAGTACCACTTGAGTGTTAGTCTCAGATTTTAGCAAAGTCCAACATAAGAAAGAGACTCATGAAAAAAGCCCTGCCACATTTGCTTTAAAGTCTTTTCTGGAAATATTGACTCCTATATTTTTCAATATCCCCTATACAAATTTACTCATGGTAAATTTCTCTTGTTCTTTCTATTGGTATTTTTATTATAAAAGTAATATGTACATATTATTAAAAAATGTCTTCAAGCACCATAAAAGCTCACATATCCATCCTACTCATGCAATTCTAACCCCCAGAAGTAGTAGTAGTCAGGATTCTTTCCATTGCAAATGCCAGACCTGTAGCTTGAAGTAAATTAAGTGCAAGAGAGGAATTGGAAAGACACAGGGAAGGGCAAGGAATCAAAGCAGCCAGTGTAGAAACCAGGGCAGTCTCAAGGGCAGCAGGGGATGGAATCTGGGTTGTGAACTTCTTGTCTCTGCTTCTCCATGCTGTTGGAATAATTCTCTTACTTTTCTCAGGTGGAGGAGAACAGGGCTTCCAGTGATCAGGGATCATATGTCTGCATCATTGTCAACCAAAAGGAAAAGGGATTTTTTTTTTCCCTTAGAAAAAATTCCAGGGACATGTTCTGATTGGCTTGGCTTAGGTCAAAGGAATACTATGGTTGTCAGTGCCCAGAAATTCATGCTGAAATAAAAGAGGGATGATTTCCTTGAGAAAGGAGGACATTGTCATCAAAAAAAAGGAAAAGTTGTACTGAACAGCGAAAGTTAATGATGACTTTATATTACCATCAGTAGTTTCCTGGGTTCCAGACATTTTCTCTGTATTTACAAGCATATAAAAATACCCTCTTTGTGTTTTACACAAATAAGAACAAACTATCACAAATTCCTTTTAGGAATTTATCAAGGAATAAATGTTCTTCCACAAAATGCTGGTGTACTTTCTTTTGATCAGACAATAGGAATTCTCTAATCCGCTGTTCATTTTTCTTGACTTTCAGGAAGCTGAGAGCTAAATTTAATGTTTAGTTACCATAACTATATTAAATCTCATCATTAAAGTATTTACATCCTTCTTCATTTCACAATTTTAGATTTCTAATTTCTAGATTGTCTAGCTTTATGGTACAAATGTCTTTTATTGTAAACCATCTCAAATTCTTCTTGAAAGAAGAAGACGTTTTTATAAGTTCTTCTAATGCCTAGTATTTTTTTTAACTTTACTGTTTTTCCACTATGAAAGTAACAAGTGCTCATTATATAAAATGTAGAAAATAAGTGGAAAAGTAAGGAAAAAAATCGACCATGTTCTCACCGGTGTTCTCAGGCTCCATTATTAACATTTCGATCTACTGTATAGTTTCAAGACTCAGAGAAATAGCCAAGTCATATAACCAGCTTGATTGCATAGATTTCTTACTAATCAAAAAAATACCTGGAGACTTTAAATTATAGGAGAGCCAAGGAGAATAAAACAGTTAAAAAAAATAAGGGAAGTCTCTGAAATTTTGATAATTGTCATTGAGAATTTATTCTTGTGTGTAAAGTTGCCAAGGTGACAATAGCAAAAGTCAAGCCCTAGAAAAACTTTGAAATTTACGTGCTTGCCTATTCTCCCTACAAACAGAGCTACACTTTGACTTTTGAGGAAAATTAAGGAAATAATTATACAAAATATTTTAGTCCCTGTATTAGTAAGTTTGGACTGCCGTAACAAAATGCCATAAACTGAGTGGCTTAAACAACAGAAATTTATTTTCTCACAGTTCTGGAGGCTGAAATCCAAAATCAGGGTGCCAGCATGTCCAAGTGCTAGTGACAGCTTATAGACAGCCGCCTTCTCAACGTGTCCTCATATGGCCTTTCCTCCATAGATGCAAGTGGAGAGAAAGCAAGCTCTGGTCTCTCTTCCTCTTATAAGAACATTAATCTTAGCAGATCAGCGTCCTATCCTTATGACCTCATTTAATTTTAATTACTTCCATAAAAGCCATGCGTCCAAGCACAGTCACATTGGGGGTAGGGCCTTTAACATATGAATTTTGAGGAGACATAATTCAGTCCATAGTGTTCCCTTTGCTCTGATAGTCATATCTTCTGACGGTAATTTTATTTAGCTCTCAGTATTTTGAAAATACACCTTCACGTCTTCTAACAGTTCACCAATAGCTTTACACAACAAAAATATGTTTTTTAAAAACGGAACATGGTACCAAGATACATGTGGGAAGCTATATATGTGTGCGGGGCAGGGGTGGGGAGAGAGATTCAAAGTTCATTCATTTATGAATCAACTGAAACCTTCAGTTATCATCTTCATATCTGGGTCCTCAAATACCCAGCATCATGAAATATAGCTAGGTTGATAGGTAGACCGGTAGCTATGATAAAGCGTCTAGGATAAGAATTCGATGACCAAAGTGGGTATACATGAAATAACTGCATTCAGAACAGATAATGCAAGCTGAAATTAGAGCACTTTGTTTTGTCCTATCTTTTATGTAAAGTGTACTTACGTTTAAATATAGAATCAGGAGACTATTTTGGGTCACAATTTAAAATAGTCCCATTTTTAATATGTCAGATTAACACATTTGTCTTTGAGTTTCTTTATCTGAAGTACAAAACTAAACAGAAAATATATATAAATCAAATATTTTGGCCTTTCCTGGTCTTCCTCCTACCACAGGCTGACACTATTCAGAGAGCATGTATTTTTCCTCACAACATCTGAAGCACAATATAGAAATTCATCCTTTTAGTGAACTAGGCCTTTCCCCAAGATTTTTATTTTGCATTTAACAAAATAACAGCAAATTTCAGGTATTAGAAGGATCGAAACAACCTCTTCTATTCTGTTGTCCTTAGAACACCATCTTTTATTCATAGCTTCTCTTGTGGTGCTGGGAGGCAGATTCTGTTGCTATAGCAACGCCCTGCATATCCTTGGGAATAGCTTACAGTTTTACTTTTTTTTTGAACAACAAAGAGCCATTGATACTACATGTTGCCAAAGGTTATAAAAGTTGAATTCTAAAATGAAAATATTTCTTCTATAGAAGTGGTACACCATATGCGTCCCACAAATTCAAAGAGATATGTAAGGATATGACCTTTGTGTGAACACTGATGAATCTAGTATAATACTGTTTGCTTCAATGGATTATTCACAGCAGAAGTAGTTGAAGTGTATGCCTTGTTTTCTAAGACCACTGTGGGGGATAAGGGGTTTACTCCCAGTTTCTATAAAGATCCAGGAGCAATAAAAGAAAAACAAATCAAAGGTCCCATCACTTACGTTTTGTTTGTTACTTTGTAATCACCTTCCCATCTCCACCCCCACCAAAATGAACTGCTACATCAAAATCCAATTACACTTTGACAGTAAATAGATCCTCAAAGAGTCGTTGTGACTGAATCCGTGTTCCTCGGAATAGATATTAAACGTACGAGACTCTCAAGAGCTCTGAAATCCGTATTCCCGGCTTCGTTTTAACTGGATTCACTTCATCTGTGAAAAAAATTCCTTAGCAAGCTGCTTCGTAAAACTGGGGGGAAATTTCTTTTCAAGTATTCCTTTCAAAATAAGTTATCTCATCCCCCTGGAAATCTGAGGGGATGCACTGAGAAAAACAGATAGAAGTTGGAGGCTCCACAGAATCGCTTCCTGGGAAAACAGTCATAAGAGCTTACAGAGGGTCAGGAGATGGGAATCTGGATTTTTCTCAGTAACAGGAGAGGGCGCTATAAACTGAAAATGTAGATAAAGTACAAAGGCTGACCTCACTCTCCTTCTCTCACTACACCCTGAACAAAATCACTGGAGTTAGAAGATTCTCCCAGCGAACGAAACAAACACCGTGATTCAAGGCCATTCACTCATTCATTCATTCTGTCAATATTTACTAAGTACGTGCTATGTTCCAAGCTGATCAAAGGCTTTTCAAATGCTTACTATTAATAAATGCCTCATTGTACTCTTGAAGAGTTAGTCTCTAATTCAATAAATGCTTCACTGGTACAAGTTTTATAGGTATAATATAGAGAACTTTATCAAAGATAACTGATTCATAAGGTAACCACAGCTAGTAATACAAGCACACGGATTGTGTTTCTATTAATAAATACCACTTCCCATTCAAAGGAACCAGCATTCTTTGGAGAGATGGCCAATTCCAGAAATAGTTGGAACAGGGAAAATACAAAGTAACTTGGAATATCTTGTTGTTCAAGAAAGCAAGGAAATGCTTAAACAATAATGGAGTCATGTCAAAAGGGCACACTGGAGCTGGTTTAAAGGAGCTCCCACTGGCCATGTCTTTGACAATTTGATCCTTAAAATAAGTAATGACAGAAATACGTTATAAGATATTAAATTTAAAAATATATGAGTCCACAGTGATACTCAGAAGAAGTGAGGGAGAAGGGAAGAGAGAAGGAGGAGAAGGAAAGGAAAAAATAAAAGAGGAAAGCTTTACTTTACAGAACAATGCCAACTGTTACAGACTAAATTATGTTCCAAGCAAAATTCGTATGTTGAAGCCCTAATGCCCACTGTGACTGTATTTGGAGAGAGGGTCTTTAGCGGAGTAATTAAGGTTAAATGAAGTCATAAGGATTGGGCCCTCATCCAATAGGAGTGGTATCCTTGTAAAAAGACACAAAAGGGCCTCCCCCATCACCCTCCTGTCTCTCTCCCCATGTATACACATAGAGAAGAGGCCCTGTGAGCACAAAGTGAGAAGGTGGCTGTCTATAAGCCAGAAAGAGAGGCTTCACCACCAACACTCAATCTGGGCCTTCTAGGTTCCAGAACTATGAGAAAATAAATTTCTGTTTTAGCCATCCAGTCTATGGTATTCTGTTATGGCAGCCCAAGCAGATTAATAACAGCAACTAAAAAATATTGAGGAAATGATAGAATTAAAAAATCACCATTTTTCAACCACCAATGTAAGAATCATCAATGGATACTAAAATTACTGGGTAAAAGATTATATTGGTTTTAAAATATCACCACACAGGTTAACTTTACAATGGGGAAATTAGGCATGACATCACCATTTTAACCAAATGATCAAACTTCATATCAGCAATAGTAGGACAGCCTGGTGTGTGTCTCCTGATGGATAAAGATAAGAAATATACATCATCTATCCAGTATTCCTGCCAGGAATGTTTAACCTGAACCTAACCATGAGAAAACAATCAGACAAATACCCCAAAAAAGAGTCATTTTGCAAGGCAACTGACCTAGATCTTCAAAACAGAGTCAATGTCATAAACAAAAGAAGTAGGATACTTTTTCTAGATTAAAAGTCACTAAACATTACAGCCACAGATTTAGAAAACCTTGATTGGATCTTGGGTTAACGAAAGCACCTAAATAGACATATTGAGTTTAATTAGAGGAATTTTTAAATGAGACTGTATGTTAGATAACAAAATTGAGTTAATGTTAATTTTCTTAGGTACGAATAGGATAGGTATGAGGATTAAATGAAAGGATAAATGCCAAATGCTTACCGCAGTTTCTCACACATAGTATCATTAGCTAAATTGAAACTATTATTATATCACTAATATAGTAATAAATTCCAACCTAACAGTTTCTTGGGCAGAAAAAAATAAAGATATGGAAACCCAAATTAATTGCTATTTTCATTAATTTATATATTATAAAGTTTAGATTTAATAGATGAAATTTCAGCAGATAATAATCTATTGATTTATCCCAACTTTACTTTGGCAGTATCTTCAAACAAAATTAGATATTTAAAGTCATTGTCCTTATAAGAGAACTCAAAGATTCAATTATTTATAGAATAGACAACTTCAAACTTTATAAACAAATTCCCACTTCTTCTAACCCTAAACCATGACCTCTAGAAATAATAATGGTGATGGTATAGTGTCTCCTAGTGGACCCATTTTCACTCATCGCCAAGACATTTATAACTAACAAAGCATTTGATAGTTTTAAATTTTAACCAAAAAGAATGATTCAAATGAGATAAAAACCATATTGGACAAGATGACATGGAAGAACAATGCACTAAGAGCCAGAAACCAGAGGGGAAAAAACAGTACAATGAGCTTGATTGGCACAAAAAGAGGGAGAATTTAATGATTACCTAGTGCAGAGGAGAAAAAAAAAGTTCCCTTTTCCCTCTCATGTTCACTATCTGGGACCTGTGAATTAAAGTGACAAAAGCCAAAGTAACAGCGGAAAAGGCATGTTAATATTTTATGTGTGGGAGTCTTCACAGAAAATAAGTGAAATCCTAAAGAAGCAGTTAGACTAGGGGGCTTATGTACCATTTTAACAAAGAGCAATAAATTATGAAGTGACTAGACAAAGGAAAGTGAGTTTGAGCTCCTCAGGGTGGTATATTGTGGGAAGGTAACTAGTAAACATATGATAGAGAAGGGTTGTTTTGGAAGCTTTGATATGCAGACTCATCTCTTAGCTCTCGCTGGACTTCCTGGTACAGGAGAGAACACTTTTACAAATGGAAATTTCTGTCATTTTTACAAATAGAAATATATGCCCTGCTTTTAGGCAGAAATAGGGAGGGCAAAGAACTTTAACTGTGTCTGCTGTATCTCAATTCTCTTCAGCTTAAAGTAATCCTTATGACAAAGTGCTATATTTTGGGGTGGCATATTCTGGATCCCTTTACTAGAAAGCAAGTGAGGACTCAAAATGAAGAGTTTCCAGAAGAAGGTTATTCTAAATAATATAGTCAGGTAAAATTGCTTTACCTACACATTTTTAAATAGTCTAAACGAGAAATATGAGAAGTGTCCTAGACAGGATATACCAAAAGAAAGTTAGAGTTCTTACAAAGGTAAAAGAATGGGAACTTATGTTAGAATGCTCAAAAAAGGCAAAACTAGATTGTTTCAAAGATTTGTTTTGAGGAAACAAATTTTGATGTTGTTCTTGTCAACTTTTACTAGAGCTTTAAATAGTTGGGGAAATAATAGAAGTATCATAACAAAGATATGTACAGCCTATAAATCAATTTTCCATTTATTAAATTCAACATGCAGTAGAACATCTCCTAAATTTAAGGATTCTAGTCCTTAACAAGAAAAGACTTGCCACCATGCTAATGAAACAATTCCCATAATAAGATTAATCATGACTTTTAAATCCAGGTACTAGGGGTCCACTGGCAACTCACTAAACCTCTGTAGTCTTCAATCACACTATGGATACAGTAGAAAAGCTAGACTAAATGGACCCTAAAGACCTCTCCCTCATGAAATTGTTTCAATATAAATGGATATGACTCTAGTTAAAATGTGTCTCTTTCTTTACCCTCGGCCACACTTTTTAAATTGAATCTCTTCCTCATAAGAAATAATTGCATTATTAACAATGAGATAAAAAATACTTTCTTCCCTGCTCCTTTTACAAAAGAACAGGATTGCAAGTACTTTTAGATTCCCAAAGTCTTATAAAAACCAAAATTTTGGACATTTTAAAATACATTACTATCTCAAGAATTTGTAAAGTTTTTAACCAAGTTCTAATAAATAAACTTGGTTTGGGATAAATTATTAATATACTTATTAAAGTGCCATGTGGAAAAATTACAGAATTTCATGTGCATCTGAGTATTAGCTCTGTAGACATTTCACATAGATCACATTTTTAAGTACTAAAGGATCAATATATCTCCCACAGAAATTTATACAGTGTGAAGCGACACGGTGAGATTAATCAGAATTAAGCAAGCTATTAATGGCCATGTTTATAGAGCCAAAGTGATTCCTTAACCTTTTCCAGTTATTCTTTTTTCTTCATCTTTTTGCAAAATTACATATCTAAATTTTTTATCCTATATCTCAGAGTTTGAAAGTTTTCAAATTATGCTAATGTATTAAAGTTATAATCCTTAAAACATACAAAAATTGTGACACTCAAAGCACATTTTCTAGTCCCTAAGAGCTTGAAAATAAGTCAGAGTACCAGCAGTATGGGGAATGTTGCCCATGATCACCTTTCACTTTTAAGCATGCTTTTTCCAGTTCAATTTTGCGACCCTTTCTTTTCATTCTAGTTATTCGGAGCCTTTTCTAAGTACCGCCAAATAGGAAATTACTGCAAAGACAAGTGGAAGGAAGAAACATTTTTAAAATAACTTCACACACCACCTGCAATTCTGGTAAATGCCTCACTCTGAGAGTGTGCGCGCATTTTGAGATTTCCGCCCAATCAGTTGCACTGCCCCCCACCCACACCCCCCGTGGGGATCGATGTTCCCTTTTCAGCTCAGTAATCAAATAGCTTTGACTGGTCCATGTCTGCTTTTGTCCACTTTTGACCTCCATGTTCCTGTGAGGGACATCTTTGTCTCACTTTTCTTTGGTCACTGAGTTCATGTACCTCAATAGGCTAAGTCTTGCAGTCCATTAAAGAGAATTCTCAGCTCAGCCCTAGGCCACCCAGAAACCCTGGTTGCATGTTCTCACTGAATGGCTTCACTGGTGGCCCATTCAAATGTGCTAATGTCAGAAAAAAGGGTTGAATGGGGCGCCAATGCACACCATTGCCGAGGTAAAGTGACTGCGGCTTCCAACAAAGCTTCCCCTGTGGTGATGTTAAGCAGTGTTATCAATGGTGCAGAGGCTGAGCAAGGACTAACGCTCCAATCATGCCATCAACAGGTGGCACAGATGCAGCCACTTAAATATGAAATCAGTGCAGAGTTCACTGGCAATTCAATCCTCTCTCCAACTTCCAACCTCCAGATAAATTGTGCAGATATTTCTCCATCTCTTTCTGGTTCTGAGGCAGGCCTCTTTGGAGTCTGCTGGCAGAAGACATCTTGGGTGGGAGAGGAAGTGCCTGGTATTTGTTTCCAAGTTTTCTTTGGTTTACACCTCTAGTTGAGAAGCTTTCTTAAAGCCCTTTTATTTCCTCATGTACATATAGAAGCAGATAAAGTATTTTCTCAGGGCTTACCCCAAAAGCATTAAAAGGCCATTTTAGCTCAGCAAAGGAATATTTTGATTACTCAAAATAGATGTTACATTACGGCCCCATGTTGCTAATTCTCGTAAGAGAACATCTTGAGTTGCAGCTAAATTATGAAGGTATGATGACCAAACCAATTCTGCAGACCCTTCTCCCCTAATGAGGGCAAATGAAAGAGAAAAGAAGAGGATGGACACCCCCAATTTTTCCTTCTAGATAGATATTTCTGGGAAGAAACATATAAGGAACCAAGTGAAATTTTTCATAATATTTTTAAATTCATTTTAAGACCCCTAGATTTCTGAATCATTCACAAATAAATACTCAGTATTCTCACATGTTAACTTAGAAGAATAGGAGCTCAGGAAATTTCACCCCAAAATATGACTCCTTGGTGTAAAGTGTATTTTGAATTAAAAACCCTAAGAGATTAACAGGTCCTTGGAAGGGTCTTTTCCTCTCTCTGCATAAACCACACTGACCCATCAAAAGAACAATTGACTTCCCATCCCGTCCCAGTTATCTCAATATACTGCAGGAAAGAAAATCAAGAATGCACCCAGAACTGGCCCAAATTATTTTAAATCTAATTCCTGTTTTTCAGGCTAATTTATAAGTCAATCTGTTCCACCCCCCAACTTCCATTCATTCTGCCAAGTATCTATTCATCCTCCCTAGCAACCATTTATTGTCCCTAAATAGAATTACCTATACTCCTCATCTCCCCCTTCCCTCTAAAAGGCAGTTATAAAAATATCTGGATTCCATTGGGATACTGGGTAATCACTCTGTGATTCTCCCCATGCACCTCATAAATAAATCTTTTTCTTCAGATATTTGGGTCTTGGGCAAGGAATCTACAATTACATGATATAGCTTACCCATCTTGGTTCTTCTGGTGCATTGCTGTTGGGTAGGAAAAATATCTTTTCCTCACCCATCCTATGATTTCATACCTGGGGCCCTTTTAACAAAAGACAAATTAACAAGAGAAAAGCATACAAATTTATTTAATATAAGTTTTACATGACACAGGCCTCCCTAAGGAAATGAAGACCTGAAGAAACTGGTAAACCTGTGTATTTTTTTATGCTAGGTTTGATGAAGAAGTGGGTAGTTGTGGAGAAGTATGACTAGATAAAAAATATGATCTAATGGTAATAAACTGGGTGGGGGAGGGCAGGGGAGAGACAGCAAGGCCTGATTGTTCAGATTCTTCTGTGACCCTGTGTCTTCAGAGATAAGGATGTTCCTTTCCTCTGGGTATAGGAAGGGCACCTCTCAAATGAGGGTCTTATGTCCTGCTTCAGAGAAAGGTGGGAAAACCCTTCTAGGTTTTATGACCTGCTTCAGGGTAGAAGGGGGCCAGGGAAGTGAGAATAATCTTCCTGCTTCTGCTGTTTTCTCAAATGCCAAGGTGTCTTTTTTTGGTGTAGCATGTCCTGAACCCCACCACTGACCAATAGAGAATGTAATGGTTTCTTTTAAATAATAAGTGAGAAGTAGATTGGGTTAATTCTCAGACACCTGGCTGGCATTATTTCTCTTACCTTTATTTTTTATGCAGATCAGCATAAGAACTCAGACCTTAAATGGCATTTTTAGAAAGATGCATCTGGATTTTACTTTCTTCACTGGCTCTAAAGAAGCTCCACGGAAAGCCCAGAAAGCATGGGCCAGTCCCCAGCTGTCCCTTTGTTTACAATTCCTCCCCTCCTCCCCGTTGTCTCCTTTCCTGCTCTCCCCCCGCCCAAACTTTGCTTTTGAAGGCATCCTTGACTTCAGAGAAGTTAGACCATGTCATGGATGTCTCTTCTTTCTCTAAGGCAGGCTAATAGAGATAATGGGCCCCGTGGGAGAAACGAAGCTTAAGAAAGAGAGAGGTTCCTTTGGATACTTAAGGAAATTATTGACAAGGCTCACCAGACTTGGGCTAACAACAACAACAAAAAAAACTAAAAGCAGCTGAGGTCATTCTACTAGATCCTTTATACAATCAAGTGAAATAAAGTCTGCTGGGTTTAGCAGGGAGGAAAGGGAGGTAATGTTTAAAATCCTCCTTAAGCCACTTATTGGTGACTCTAAATTTTTCAGCTAATTGAAAGTATTAATTGAGGCTACACCAGGAAAAATTATTAGCATTTAGTTCACTAGGCAGCAGTGGAACAATGAATGAATTTTAGTTAAGTGAGGAAAAGTCAACATCAATCATTTCATAAATGTTAGAAAAGCAAGTGCTTAAATGCTGCTGTGGGAAGAATCAGAAAGAATTTAGCAGAAATCCCTCTTTTTTTTCACCAGCCTATATTTTTCACTGGAGGCAGACAAAGGACAAAGTTACTCTCCCAATTTCCCTAATTTCAGTAAAGAACTCCACAAGATTCTTCTGATGTTCTCAGGCCCTCAAAGCCTGGCCTTTATTGTGCATGAACTAGACAGCATATGCAGGGATATAAGGATGGAAATATATCTACCAACACTTCTCCTAAGAGCAAAATCTCTTAATTAACCTTAAGGTTGAAACTCAATAACTGTTATTATTACTGGATTCTAATTCCTAATATTCACTCAAACCTACCTTCTCCTTTTTAAAGAGTGATTAAATTGGAAAGTTGGGACAGAAACGTTCCAAATAAGAGTTAATCAGTACATTGGCTCCAATCCTTCCTCTATGGCTGCAATGGGGGGAAGATGATGATGCTGGTTAAGGCTGCATTACCGTCCTTCACACAAACAGTCCAATTTAGAAGGCGAGGGATTAGATGTTTATCCCAAAGTACAAAAATAGCATAAATCAAATTCAAGGCATTAATATAAATATACATAATGAACACATTCTCCTAGGTATTTTTATTGTTATTACAAACAAATGTTCTATGGAAAAAAAATTGTATTATACTTTTTACCTTTCTCCCTTTTGACCCTAGAGCAGAAATAGTTTGGCGCTGTGTGGACTCTACTCCTGAAAGGCAAATCCCTTCATTCACAGAAAATTTTGCTCCAAGTATCCCATGTTCAACTGCTAGATAAAGAGACTTAGCTGAGAAAGATGTAAAGAAAGTATTTTAGCTCAGTACAGCTAATTCCATATATGCACATGGGTCGATCTATATTACAGAGCAGAAATAGAAGATCCATTCCTTTTATGGAATAACTTTTTTGCCTCCTGCCTACTAAGCTTCCAAACAGCCATCCAGCTTCATTTTCTTTTCCCACTAATGATATTTACCTTGTGGAATCATTTTTTGGCAAAATATAGAGTGTGCTTTTTAAAAGCAAGTGCCAGGTGAAGCCATTTATTGTAGACAAATTTTAATTGTCTTTAAGGAAAAAAAAGGCAATTATGTCAAGACCCCTAGCAAACCTACCACCTAGTGACAGACTGCCTGTTTGTCTACACCTCCAGAGCTTGCCATAGCTGTAGATACCATCTTCCTGGACTGCCTTTGAAGTTTTCATGTTTTTGCACTTCAAAAGAATACTAAAACAATAGTAGGGATGAAGAGAGTGAGTCCTAGTCCCCAATTCCGAAAATGTTACACAAATTTTATGAACCTAAATGGCTGTTTCAGCATCAAAATCTTTCTTCACCAAAGGATTGAAACTAGTTGAGCACGGTAGGTTGTATCAGTTAGTGTAGTCTATTAGTTAAAGACTTTGACATAAAATAATTAGCAATGAAGTCTCTATAGCAACTGGTTAGTGTATACCTTTATAATAGAAGTGGCAAAAACAAATAGCAAGACCCTTAACAAAATTATTTCAAATCCACTATCACTTCCCGTTCTTACAGCATTCTTAAAAGACTCTACCATCATCAGATGACCCTTGTGTTCTCTTGAATTCCATTGGCAAGAGTTGCATAGCTCCTGGGTTAACTCTATGCAATAAATCAACAATTCTAAGTAAGATTTATGTATTAAAAAATCTGTAGCTGTGACTTCACTGCTCAGCACAATTTTCTTTATAAAAAGACCTGATAAAGTCTTCAATCTTTTAACAGCTTAAAATGTAAGCAATGGGCACCTGAGCCTTAAAGAAAGCCAGCAGCAGGTCTAATAAAATTGTGCAGAGAGCCCATCAGACATTAAGAAAATACTTCGCTTCTGTTTTCTAGTCCCTTTTTGTTTGGTTACCATGGTGATCTGTTTTGTGGGGGTAACTTGGAATGTATAAGAATTTGCTGCAATTAGATGCTTGTGTCCTATTGGCCAGTATGATAGAGAGTAGTAAAACTAAAAAGAAATAAAAGAGAAGGAAAGGCACTGGTGAATGTCAACAAAGCCAATGTACACTTTTTGGGAACCAAAGAAAAATTTTGTAAGCCTAATTATCTTTCAGAACTATTTTCTAAGTTGCTGTTAATAAAAATTTCCGTATCTTCCAGCCTGTGGTTACATTCCATATCTGTGATTTCTCACCTTCTCAACTTTCCAAACTGTACCTTAGCTATAACATACATATTGTACTTCATTCTATTTTTGTTATTCTCTAATTGTTTTATGGATATGTCTATGTCTTATCCCTTTATGAGACTGAAAAAGTCCTTCAGGGCAGGGACTACATCTTCTACTTTGAGGCAGTGTGGAAAAATGGAGAAACTCATGGAAGTGGAATTAGATGCAATTGAATGTGGTCTAGGTTCTGAAACCAATTAGTTGTATGGCATTAAGATCAGTCCCTTTAACCTCACTGAGCCTCAGTTTCCATATTATAAAATTCATGCCCATTTAAAGGTGTTATAATTAGATTATTTTATACTACCTACAGTGTTAAACCTACGATGTATGTTTACCATTTATATCCTGAATTAAGTTTAATTGATTTAATATTTTATATTAAAATTCTGTCTCAGGCAGCCCTAAACATATGGAAGATTTAGATAACAGTCACTGCTCTAATACTCAAGGTATATTATCACTTTATTATGGGCTACAAATTTTAAATCCATGGCTGGGCAGGGTGATGGTAGCCTACTTCTAAGATGAAAAGAGGAAGCAAACTAGACGTCTACAGTTATACTCACAAAGAAAAATAACAGCATCGGTGCATGCTCAAAGACATTCCTAGCCTTTAGTATCACCTGACTCACGAGAAAGCAAAGCAGCATTACTATTGTGTCTCACCTAGATCCAGAGACTCAGAATTGCAGAGAAATTGTTTACTTAAAATATCCTCACTGCTTTTCTTCTCAATAATATCTGTTAAAGTTTAGACCTATCCCTAGATATATCAAATGGTTTCAAATCTCAGCTAGATTGTTTACAATCCAAAGATTATCTAAATTCTCCTTCACTCACTATGATCACTCCAGATGCTTTAAGCCTTGTTCAGCCTGCTCAAGGAGGTTATCCATTCGGGCTATTTCAACACCTCCAGTGGCAAGAAACTCACCATACTCCAAAGCCATTCATCCCATGTTCAAGCAGCTCTAATTGATAGATAATTCTTCCATATATTAAAATGAAAACCCTCTTCTCTGTTATTGTATACATTGGTCCCAAGTAGAACTGCTCTGATATTGTTTGGAATTCTTGCCCTCTGGGTATGCATTGATTTTCCAAGTCCTTCTTCAAGAGGCACCCAGAGCTAAACACAATCTTCTTCTATGCTGGCTGACCAACGCAGTGTCACCTTCAAAGCTGATTTAACAAGCATGATGATGTTCCTGTTCAGGGCCATGTGCTGGAGATACAAAGATAAGTTAGGGAACATCTTTGATTTCGAGGAGACAATAGTCTACAAGAGAAGCCAAGAATGTTAATACAGATGTTCAGCAAAAGGGCTAGGGCTCAGGTAGAATACATACTAGAGTCCCAAAGAGGGTATTTCCAGTTCTCCCTGGGAGTGGGAAAGAGGCCGCAAAAGTTTCACAGAGGAGGTGTTACCAGGCAATCCAAAGAGAACAAGCATTCTGAGAAGAATCAGTAGTATAAGTAAAGGCTCTGGCATATGATTCAACGTGATAAATTCAGGAAACGTCAAAAAGTTCATTATGACAGAAAAGCAAGATATGAGGCACAACCAGGTTAGAGCAGAGGTTGGAGAAGCAAGCAAGGGCCATTTAACGGAGACAGTGTCTGCCAGGCTAAGGCATTTGAACTTTGTCCTATAGTCTAATGGTCTCCAAACTGGGATGCACATACCACAGGGGATGCACAAGATGATCCATTGGGATAAAATATGAGAATTTCTATTTTATTTTTATCCTAAGAATTAGGAAAATATTAAGCTTCATTAATATTTTACTTGACTTGACACTGGCATCCTCAATAGCTCTGAATGTCAAACTGTCATGTGTCATATACAGTAAGCAAAGCATCCTGCAGGAAAAATGGGAATCCCACAAAGTGGAGGGCGGGACAGTTGCCCATCACCCTGCCATTCTTTTTTTAAAATTATAATATGTTGCATTTTATGGTGTCCAGTTAAATGGACTTACGAATTATATTATCTAATTTTAAGTAAATAACTCTCATAAAATAGGCAAGTGACTTTAAAAGATCTCTTCAAAGAAATGCCAGACTGAAGGTAATTCTAATAGGGTAAGCACAATGAGAACTGAGAGAAAGGCAGAATTGGTCCTTCTATTCCCTATTCTAATCTCTTTGCCAGTTAAAAACACTAACAATTCAGATTTGTTAAATCACTGACCACAAATACATACACACACACATATTGAAGAAGCCTATTAAAAATATGGATTTACATCTAGTCTATGAACAACTTACAAAATTTTACTAAATTTGATAAAGATTAAAAAGTCTCTTTTGCAGGGTTTTTACTTAATAGTAAAGACCAAAATGCTTATAACTTTGGTTTAAAATCCTTGTTTTTGGCTGGTCCGAAGGTAGTGAGTTATCTCCACTTGATTGTTCACAGTCAGTTAAGGATTGAACTCCTTGTTCTACTACTTTCCCCCCTCCTCACTGCTGTACTTGACTAGTCAAAAATAAATAAATAAAATAAAATAAAATAAAATGCTTGTTTTTTCTGTTTTAGGAAACATGGTCAAAAACGTTGAGAAGGCTGTATGGTGGCCACAGGACATGATACAGTGACCCTGCCCACATTCCTTCTGTGCATATTGTCCCTGTGTCATAGGACTGCATTTTGCTGCAACATCTGTATCCTTCTACCTGAGGGCTCTCTCTAGGTCCACAAATAGGCAGTCCAGAAGTGCTTGGTTACTGATGTTTAGCCAGTGACAGATGAGAACTGGAAGATTTATAGTGCCCAAGGTGGAACAACTCAGAAAAATTCTGCACTGGCTGCAGAGCTCCCCAGCAGGGGTGAGCTCTAGTTCCCACAGCAGAAATCTGCCTGATAGCACTCCCTTTATTGGCCTCATTCCTTTCCTTTTCTCATTTCTGCCATCCCTTATCTATGTTTCCCGGGATGTCCTCCTCCCAAATAAACTACTTACATTCAAATCCTTGCTCCAAGATCTGCTTTTTTGGGAACCCAACCTAAAACAGTGACTAATTAAAATGTATTAGATAGGAGGAGGAGGAGAAACAAAGCTAAATATTTGAAGAAACAAGTATTAGAAAATTTGCCAAACAGATGGGTAAAACTATAACTGTTTCTAACATGTTTCTGCTCTTGATATTTGTTAGACTCTGTCAATAATGAAATACATGAACAACTTTTTTGTGAGTCAATAAGGTAAAATATAATAGAGAATAAATATTCTCATCAGTATTAAGATCTTTTAAAACACTGTGTTAAGTAAATACTTAACTAACAAAAAGAAAAAATGAAGAGATCCTAGAATACAGTGACAAAGTTAGCACTACAGTAAAATTCATTACCCACATCATTATGGGCAAGACATGCATGAAAAAATGGTGAAGCGAGAGGAACACCTTATTGATGGGATGAATTTGATAAAAATAAAACTTTTAAAGTATAGTCTAATCTTTATGATATTTTTAAATCACTTTTTAGTGAGGTAAAAAATTGCCACAAAAACCTTATGTATTGTTCAGAGAGTTGTTGATTATCTCACAGTAAAGAATTTTAAAAAGAATTTTCATATTTAAAGATGAGTTATATATTTTTCTTTTACAAATAAATGTTCAAAATTTGCTTACCTATTTCATGATAAGACTAAATTGTTATTAGCGTACTATCTAGCAGATTTTTTTAAACAAGTGGAGACTTAATTTGTCCTTTCACAATAAAGGAGAGAGTTTAAAAATAAATGAGAAAGCAACTGCTTTTCAAAAGAAATATGTATAGACAGAGCATTTTCAAAATGTCAATACTTTCATTATGTGATTTCATTACCAAAAACAGTATAAGAGTATAGTTCTTATATCTGCACATGTAAAAGCATGAAAATGGAACTTTCTAACTTGTTCTAAAATTTTGTAAATAAATTATTTCAATTGAATTTTTTGTTGTTAAAAATATTGGAATGTAAAGACTTAAATCTAAGACCTGAAACTATGAAACTACTAAAGAAAACATTGGGGAAATGCTTCAGGACATTGGTCTGAGTAAGGACTTCTCGAGCAATACCCCCAAAGCACAGGCAACAAAAGCAAAATTGGACAAATGAGATCACATGAAGCTAAAAAGCTTCCTCACAACAAGAAAGCAATCAACTAGGTGAAGACACAACCCACAGAATGGGAGAAAATATTTGCAAACTATCCATCTGACAAGGGTTTAATAGCTAGAATGCATAAGGAACTCCAATAACTCAGTAGGAAAAAAATCAAATAATCCAATTAAAAATTGGGCAAAGGATCTGAATAGACATTTTTCAAAAGAAAACATACAAATGACCAACAGGTATATGAAAAAATGCTCAACATCATTAGTCAGAGAAATGCAAATCAGAACTACAATGAGATATCATCTCACCCCACTTAAAAGGGCTTTTATCAAAAAAAAACAGGCAATAACAAATGCTGGCACAGAGAAAGCGGAACCCTCATACACTGTTGGTGGGAATGTAAATTAGTGCAACTGCTATGGAGAACAGTATGGAGGTTCCTTAAAAAACTAAAAATAGAACTACCACATGACCCAGCAATCCTACTGTTGGGTATATACCCAAAGGAGGGGAACTCAGTGTATTGAAAGATATCTACACTCCCACGTTTATTGCAGCACTATTCATAATAGCCAAGGTTTGGAATAAACCTAAGTGTCCATCAATGGATGAATGGATAAAGAAATTGTGGTACATATATACAATGGAATATTATAAAGCCACAAAAAAGAATGAAATCCTACCATTTGCAACAACATGGATGGAACTGGAAAACATTACATTAAGTGAAATAAGCCAAACACAGAAAGACAAATCTCACATGTTCTTGCTCATATATGAGAGCTAATTATTAAAAGCAATCTCATGGAGACAGAGAATAGAATGACAGTTACCAGAGGCTGGGAAGGGTAGCAGTGAAGGGGTGGTAGAGTGGGGATGGTTAATAGGTACAAAAATATTGTTAGATAGAGTGAACAATATTTGATAGTATAACAAAGTAACTATAATCAACAATAAGTTACAGTATACTTTAAAATAACTAAAAGAGTGGAATTGAAATGTTCCTAGCACAAAGAAATGTTAAATGCCTGAGGTGAGGAATACCCCAATTAACCTGATTTGATTAATCTCATTGTATTCCTGTATCAAAATATCACATGTACCCTGTAAAGATACACAACTATTATGTACCCATAGTAAATAAAATTTTTAAAAAGTATTTTAAAAAATATTGGAATGTAATACCTCTTATTCACAAGAACAACTGAAATAAAGGAAGATGAATTTTAGGAAAAAATTTGAATAACCGGGTGGTACTGAAAATTAAAAATTGTGTTTTCGTTATAGCCAATGATGTCCTTCTTTTGTTTATCTTTGAGGTATCCTGTGTTTAAACATAGCAGCAATCAAAAGTAAGTATCAAAATAAACTCATCTTTTAAATCACTATATCAATAAAAGTTGGTAAGCCAAGTTTTCCAAAAATAACGATGCATATTTAAGCACATTGCAAAAATAGGTTAGCCATTTTAATTTGCTCTATAAATAAATGATGGTTCAAATGAATTTAATTTTCATTGTATCTCATCCTTTTAAAATTTCTATTTTGTATATATTTTGGTATGTACAAAATCAATAAACACATACCTATTGTGTATGTGTGCCCCAAATATTTTTATGGATAGGGCACATATAGAGACAATGGGAAAGCTGAACAAAAAACCTATTGAAGTGCTTGGAGCTGGGAACGAACATGACCAGATTTGTGTTTTAGAAAGTATACTCTCAAAGTAATGCAGATAGCCATGCAAGTTTGTAGACAGACGAATTAGAAAACTTTTTTGACAGTCCAACAGAGATAAGTAGGCCTAAATCAACACAATAACAATAGAGAGGAGACATGAACAGTGGCTAAAATGACTGGAAACTGGAAAACCAATTGTATGTGATGGTCAGGGAAAGACTTAAAATGAAGGTGATTTGATTCCTAGTTTTGGACAGAAGTAACTTCATTAATAGCAGTGTATTCACCAAGACAGGACTTTCGAGATAGAAAATACCAGGAAAATAACAGATTTAGGAGAAAATGCTAACAGACCTGCTGAATCTGAGATGTTCGTGAGAGATAAGTATTGATGTCTGAAAGCTGGGCTTACAAGTATAAAGTTGAAAGTTTTTGGCTTATATGATGATAATTAGCATAGCCTAAAAACAGTTTTTTCTTTTTTGGGGGAGGGGGAGATCTGGTATATCATCATGTTAATTGGTATTGAGCTTAAAATTAACTAAACTCTCAAATCTTTTTCATATGTGATGCTGTTAAGACACTTCTCTCTATACTCTGTTTTGTCATTTAGTTTTTGAACCTAAGGACAAAACTTCACCCTTGTGCCTCTCATTTCATCTTGCTCAAGTCAACCCTTCAGTCAGTTTTTCAAGCTCTCGTTAATCATCAAACACATCAGCCATAGCTTCCAACTTTATTTCATTACTTTCTAGTTTCTGTTAATCGAAAATTCTGTGTCATTTCTTTTGCCTTTCTTGGCTCTCAGCACACGCTATTGAATAGATTGGTTCATGGTACTCTAATAGCATCAATGTCTGCATGGCTACTATTTTATTTTACTTTCCTTGTTGTTGTTGCTCCCCTTTATACTACGTTTCCAATCCCATTTCTTCCTCTTATATCTTCTCCCACCATATTGTAACTAAATTGAAAAATAAATAAGTGGTTGAGGTCTGTATGATGCTAACTTTCCCGTCTATGAGAATGCCATATTTCCCCATTTATTCATTCATTCCTATGATGAATATTTTTTCAGTGTCATCCACATTCCAAACTCCTCTCTGAACATTTCTTTGTATCCTTTCATGAGTATTAATATTTTTCCATAAATATTTTCTGCATTTCATTGTCACTTTCTAGATACTTCAAATTTTCTCACTATCATGAAAGCCATCATATTTTCCCTTATATTTTTTAATTGGTTGATGAAAGTGTAGAAGAACTCTGTTAATATTTTTGTTGTTATTGTTGGATTCTATCTAGCAACCTAGATAGAACTGAACTCTTTCATTAATTTTAATAGTCTGTCAGTTGTCTTTTAAGTTTTCTACAGAAATGAAATGTCAAATCATCTGAGAATAATGACAATGTTGTCTCTTTCCTTTTAGTCCTTGCACTTTTTATATCTTTTTTTGCCTTACTGCATTGGCAGAGGTAGTTATTTTTGCAAGGATTCACAGACAATCTTTTCAATAATTTAGTCTAAATTGATAATGAGACCACCGACCTATAATGTGCAAATTAGCTTCTCTTCTGTTTTTGGAAAAAAGTCTATTGAGTCTTCTAGGACCTCTCATTCTTTTCAATATCTTTTTTTTTTTCAAAATTCTCAGTCCAAACATTTTCAGAACTTCCCCAGTAAGACTGTGTGCACATTTCCTGAGGAAATTTTAAATACTAAATGCCATGTTTTGTGTTATCTTACAGAGAGATTCAGGTTAAGGCCTCCTA
Organism: Avahi laniger; assembly: GCA_963575035.1. Lineage (NCBI taxonomy): Eukaryota > Metazoa > Chordata > Mammalia > Primates > Indriidae > Avahi > Avahi laniger. The sequence goes on along the minus strand of CAUYSK010055114.1, from coordinate 33,821 downwards.
GAGTATGCTAGAGAAAGGGAATCCATGAGATTTTATTTGAATCTCAAGACTTTATGTAATAGCAGCTGTAAATGTAGGTTACACATATTTAGTTCATTTCTAGTATAGACTTATTCCCATCACACATACTATCATCTTCAGAATTAGCCTCTCAAATAACAATGAATGGAAAAGAATGCAATGTATCATGAGGACTACAGGGGTAACAACAGATTTTAGTAAGATGCCAAGTAATATTATATGAGGATAAAGAGTCCTAAAGCTCAAGTTCATTTAGTATGTCATAGTTACTTCAGAGTAAAATTAAGTGTTAGTGCCTGATTTGTACCTGTTATATAAAGAAAGAGACATCTTAACTTCTCTATATGATCATTTTGTCACTTTTCAAAAGCACCTTTTCAATTGAAAAGGTTTCCAGAACAAACCTATTTGATTATTTCATGTATATTACACATCTGTGTATGAATCAATTATTATAAATTACTTGCATGTGCTTCTCTTCATTATGCCAATTCTGTGTATCATTATACTTTTTTTTTCTTGGCTGTATTTTAGTGTCTAGTTAGCCAGTGACATTGACACCAAAACAAAAATTTGGCACATGTTTGGAGTGGACTATAACTCAGAATCAAATTTAAATAGTTTGTTGTAAAACTAAGAAAATTCTTGTAACACTAGACATAAAAAATATATTTATTCAGCTAATATGTGTTAATATTTATTGTTTGAATAAAGAAATTATGAAGAAAAAAATACTCATAAAATATTTGAGAAGAATTGAAGGTAACAATGACAGAAAAGCTGCCATATTCATAGGAATGAATAAACTGGTTAGTTTATTTCTCTCTCTACTTTTTCCAGAGAGAATATTGAAAGGAAAGATTACAGAAATGGAGAAGGGGATAAATACATACACTACCCTTAAATATATTCTCCAAGATCACATTTTATTTCTAAGTGTTGATATTGTACTGTTTTTTCCTTCACAAATTACAATCACTTACCTCCTATATGACAAGTTTTATCCAACATCCTCAACAGCCACTTCCATATTCACTCAAAAATAATAATCACAACAAGAGCAAGAGATACTATTTATTTTACTGTATTTATCCTAATATGTATGAGCTATTAGTCAGCTTAAGGCTTTTTTTTTTTGCTGCATTTAATTAATAATTTGGAGCATTAAATAATTTTTCCATGAAAAGCTACAATGTGACCAATAAAGATAAAAAGAATTCACATTAAGAAGAGATGAAAGCAATAGGTGTATACTGATAAGAGTTGATTAAAAACACTAAAAGCGGAAATATTTATATATCACTCTTCTTCTACCTTTTCTAGAGCAACAAATCCAAACAGTGCTATGCCTTATGTTGTTTTCTTTCACTTTACAGATGCTGAAAACTTTCATTTCAAGTTTCTATCTCCTAGAAGTGGGTTGGGGTGGGGGGAGCTGGTTATTATTCCTAAACCCATTGAAATTGCATTTGTGGCATCAAAATGGATTTTTTTAAAGCAGGATGTCGGATTGACAGTAAAGCAGCTGCTCTGCAACAAACGAAAGCAAAAATTAATAAGAGACCTTAGCAAAAGAAAGACTATTGGTTTTGCACACCCAGAGCAAATTGGCTGGATTTAGAAGAGCACACTTTGATCTTTTCCAGACTAATTACTGCTCTGTGGTTTGACTGTTTTGTGCATTAGTTGCCCTTCATACAAAACCGAAACTGCTATGGTACACAGCTGTAATACAAATGAAAATTTGACATTCAGTAAACAAAGCATGGCAAGGGTCATTCTTTCAGCACAATAACTGCATAATACAATTTTAGAATGTCTTTTGTATACAAACAAAATGACACATTTTGAGGCAGTTTTGAACTCAGAGTAGGCAGTCAAGGCTGTTTGTAAAGGATAATTGCTCCCAACTCTGATCTATAAATATAGATTAAAAAGTTTATTTCAACATTGTAGAAATGCTGAGGAATTTATATATTTACAGAAATAAATGTGTTCATTTTTAGAAGATGGCTTTTTATTTGTCTGTGAGGTTAATTGGGAGCAAATTTCTTAACTAGGTGTTTGCAGAAGAAATAATGGTGTTTATAAATCAGTATGATTCTGGATTTACTCCTGGGGAAGAATTCAGATTTTTTTACACATAGGCTTCATATAAAAGTATTTAATGCTACATTTATTTTTCAGAAAATACAATGAATTAAATAATATTTAATTACCAATTGAAGAATTAGAGATCATCATAATTATTAAAGCATAAATCCCTTACTACATAAGAAATATATTTAGCATATAACTAAGTTATCTTCTAAAGGGCATGATTTTAAATGATTTATATTTTTAAAATGGTTTTCACAGTCACTCTAACAAGATGTACAATAAGTCAAATAACTAAAAAATGGATCAAGTATATTGAAAGGTTTTTATGTTATAATACTTGATTCAATACATATTTAAACCAACTTAACCTTTGGATCTATGCAAACTTTACCCAGTTTTTTCCAACACACACATTTAAGCAACTTCAAATATACCTATACTTAAAAAGTCAAAGGGCTTACAATAATTCTACTAATCAATGTTGAAATATTTCAAATGAAGAGAAATATTTGATCAAATAGGTGATCTGTCAAAAACATTCTAGCTAGACTGGACAAAAAAAAACTGCACACACCCCTCCATGTTTTATTTCTACCTCAAACTTTTGAAAAGAGATAATTTAGAGAATATTGATGACACAGTTCATTTAATTAACTGTTCATTGGAAACTAAAAAAATGTTTATCCACAATTGATTAATGGCCAACAACTATATCCAAGACACTGCACCAATGGTTGTTAAAGATTGGAAATACTGAACTCTTCCATTCAACCATTTAAGAATGTCCCACATTATATGTTGAGCACATTTTCTCTTTATTCTCATTATTTCTTTAATTGCTGTATAAATTTATATAAATTTTCTGGCCTTCAGTGCCTCCCCTTTTTGCTTTCAAACTTAGCTAGAAACATCCTTCATATATATCCAAAAAGCTGTTTTCTAAATGCCTGTTTTGTCTGGCTCATTTACCTTTACCTAACAGAACAGCTCTCCTGAGGGCAGGGTGTGAGGGGGAAAGGGGTAGCTACCTATTCACAGCAAGAGACTTGAGCACTCAGCACAATAGACTTTCACAATATGTTTAGGAGAGGCCCAGAGCCACAGTACTAAGCACAATGTGGAAAAGTACATAAATACATAGAGATAGAACCACAGACCTCAGCCAAGTGGATTGTAGAATAACAGAGAATCTACAATGCTTTCTACTTCAGCAGCAATCAAAGCCAACCTCTGCAAATTAATCAGCCTGCAAAATAGCAAGAATGGAGAAAAGAGGATATTGATTCCTGGAGAAGTCACCTATGTTTTATATCTCCATTAAAAATGATCACAGAATGTTATTGTAAAATATGAACCTTTTCCCTCAGTAAGTACAGAACAGACCAGTTTCTTTTTTTTAATACATCTAAGATTTTCTCAGAATGACTCCATGAAACACTTTTGTTTTAATTTTCAGCCAGGGAGAGAATTGTTAAATAAACCCTTAAAGCATTATTTGCCATGCATTTTTTTCTCAAGAGTGTTGAAGTCTTGGGATTATAGTAATTTACTAATGACTCAGTTGAGTGCTGTTTCTTCCATATGACCATTATTTAATGTCCCTCTCAATTTGCTTTTGTCCTAAGTCTTGCCTTCAGATTTGCATACTATCTGCAAAGCGACATGGAATAAAGAAATATTTTTTTAAAAAATAAGTTTTCTGGTAAACACCTGAATTAAAGATCCCTTCCAACCTACCTTACTCAAAAGTTAAAAAGAAATATTTTCATTGACGTAGAACTTTTTACAACAAAAATCATAATTCTGGAAAACAGAAATTAGATTTTATTTAGCAGTAAAAGCTGTTTTCTGTAATGTTTTCTTAATGATCCTATAAAATAATAAAGAATTCTTTCATGTGCTGTACAATCAATTATAGCCTTGTGATTGAAAGGCTTTTTGAATTCCCATCTCCCGCCCCAAAATAGTTAGTGTTCCAAGTTTGTGCTTTGGGGGTTGTTATAGTCACAGGTTCTGTTTTAAATTAAACACCTAATTAAAAGGAAGCTATTCATAAATAGCAATGTGCATAAATCAGAATGGAATAATAGGGGCTCTACATATGTCCCCTTTTCCCACAAGTTTCTTAGTGCATTTCTTGTGCCCAAGAAAAAACTGAAATTTGTCAATTAGCTCAATTGCAACCAGACATCTGTGCTGAGTATACAAATTGGTCACCACTACCACTAGCATGTTTGGTGTAAGAAAATGGCAACAATCATCATGTGCCTCCTAGCAATACCCCCTAAAGCAGAATGTTCTCATAGGTGATTCTGAGACTGTTACCAATATTACCTTGCTTCCATCTGGCAAGAATCTAACTCTATGAGAGAGAAAAAAATTCTCAACCTTTGGGTGAAATGTAAGTACTTTCAGGAAATCTCATTAAAAAAAAAAATTACTCAACACATAATGAGGCTTTTAACTGCTCCCCAAACCATTTTTTCGTCTTCTTAAGGTTAGAGGTTACAAGGTACTTTTTAAAGTAGATTTATCACTTGTCGGTCACTGAGAAGATTAAAGGTATAAATGGCCAAGCCTCGATGAATGACAAGGCTGGGGCCAAAGGCTTCACACCATCACTGTATTAGTGTCTTCTTTTCATTTCTCTGCATTCGAAAGCTTACAAACAAAATTTGAAATTTTCAGGATTTATCAAGAGCCAGAGCAGAAGACAGCACATACTGAGCATGCCAGCATAAAGTAAAGTTTGTTTATAGAGCCGATTGCCCAATGGCCTTAGGGGAGCTATTTCACATTTCTCTTCCCCATCTGTAAAGTGGGGATAAAAGATAGTTTTGTGGGATAAAACTTGACAAGGGTGAATGAATGAAATTAGTCTTTAAATGGTTTGAAGTCAGGTACAATTGAAGTACAAAAATTTAAGTGCCTTTAACACATTGTGATCTTACATCAAAGCAAAGGCAATGTAATCTGCCGTTTTTTCATCTGAACAAATTCAGTACCAATCATGCTTATTAAATACTTGTACATAATTCTGTAATAAAAGTTGTGCTGTCGTCCAGGAGCTTATTATCTCAAATGAGAGACTGTATGTGAAAGTACGTTGTAAAGTACAAAGTACTACACTTGTAATAATAGTAATAGTATTAAGTGCTTACCCTGTACCAGGCAATGTGAAACGATAGTTGCTACAAGGGTTTATTTAAGCCTCACAGCAACCTTGAGAGATAGATGCTATTATCCCCATTTTACAAATGATAAACCTGAGACTGAGAGACACTGAGTCACTTGACTTTGCTACACAGCAGGGAAGGGAGAATCAGGGAGGAAGCCCAAACCTGTCTGACTTCCAAACTCATACACATGATACACATTATTCTAAGGAATTGTTATGATGCTTTTTCCCCAGATTAGACTATGGTGATTTTATCATGACTGACACTTTATACCTCAAAAAAAATGTACATATTGTGAATTAGAAAGTTGAAACAGCATGTTTTATTCATAAAAGGCTTTTTCTAAATTACTTTTCTTATGTAGTATTCACTTTTATATAAAGAGTAAATATTGCACCCTAGAAGAAATGGCTTCCATTCTTACTTTGTAGTACATATGAATGCAGTAAGTGTTGTATACAGCAACCGATCACATCATTACTTGCTAACAGATTTGTATATGTTTAGTACTGACATCTATGACACCAGAAAATATTGGCAACAGTGGCATTTTTGTATTCAAACAAATATGTAATTGCCAATTCTATGTATGAATTTTCTAATCTGGAAACTTCCTGGTATGGAAATAACAGATATATAAATAAAACAGTATTTTATTCAATAACTTTAGGTAAGAACTCATAAGAATCTTATTTTTCAGTCATCTTAACACTTTTCATTATATTAGTGATAAACTGTATTCCCACTTTACATACAAAAAAACTGAGACAAAGAAAGGTCATAATAGATGGCAAAACAAAGTATTTTTATCTTGTCTAAAAATTAAGTAAATGAAAAACTGGTCCAACCATTTAAGGATACTTCTAACTTTAAAAATATTTGACAAGAAAAAATCAATTCCAAATACCCAATTACCGTAATTTATATTTTAGAGTATTGTAATTAATTTTGGAACATGCCATATGAAGGAGAAAAGGGCTAAAAATTCAGCTATAGTAATATAAGTTTTGCTATTAATAGAATAATGAAGTGTGATACTTGAGCATCTTATTACAATGCTGGAGAAACATTTTCTGATATCAAAATATTTTCCTCATTCTACTATTATAGTTACCCTGTGAAAAGTTTAGAAAAAGATTAAGCTATGTTTTGAAGAAACTTGGTGTGAACTTTGTTAACAATGACCCAAATAAGTTTTTACATTGCTCTTTTGAGAAATTGCAGTATTTCATGCAAAATGATATCCACTTTACTATGAAGGTAATTTTTTACTCACCACAAAAAGAAAATCTATATTCTGCTCTTCCTTGCATGTCTCTTTAAAAACCTCAAACCAAAGGAACGAGTCACATTTTGTACCGTTTTCTTTTTTAATCTTCTTCACTCTTCTATTCTGCTTCTAAAGGGATACTTAGTTTTAACTAGATTGCAATTTCATTTGAAAAGAATTGAACTGGTTTTCTAGAATGAGTTAAAGATTACCCATTGAGAGTATTTTGGGCAGATACCTTTAAAGATGCAAGGATCTGTAAAAAATGGTACAACTAGATTTAATACAGATAATATTTGGTTCTTTGAGATAGAAACGATACAATTGTGATATTGGCAGGAAAGATATGTAAGATGTGCTTTTCACTTTTCTCTTAGGATAAGCATAGTTTTCTCAATAGAATTTTATTATATAGAGAATGCTAATATACTAGTTAATTTCTTATGCAATGACAACAGAAACTTCTAGTTTGGTTTTTAATTAAAATGGTTAAATATACATAATTTTATTTCATGCTACTTACAATTAGAGTATGAAATTAAAGGCATGTAGTAAAAATTATTAATTATCACATCATTTTTATGAAAAAGACAGGAGGAAGTATCAGGTTCCTAGTTTTGTAGCCAGACACTAAAACTTGTATAGGTCAAGCAAGCCAAGAAAATCCAAAGATAAAGGTAAGAACTAATAATAACAAAAATTATAAATGACCAATGTTTTCCATGTGCCAAGCACTGTGCTATTTCACAAAATTGTTTAATTAATTACTTATAGCAACCACATGAGGTTAAGTATCTATTTTATAAGTGAGTAAAAAGAAGCTGAAAAAGGTTAAGTAACTTATACAAAGTCACAGAATTCAAGTCTACTAAAGTCTTTAATAGGGTAGTCTAGTAACTTTTTCATTGTTCAAAGCTATGAAAATAATGAAAAGCATAAGTTTCTCTTACGCGCTGTCTATAAATTATGGTAGCAAAATTCACATTGGGAGTATAGTTCTATTATACATGTAGAAACTTAGAAATGGGTATCTTTGATGTATATTAAATATACATGTATTAGCAAATATTTAAGTAAGTGGCCTCTATGTTCTAGGTACTGGACCAAATATATATAATACAATGTGAAAGAGAACAATGTCCTTGCCCTCCAAATAAACATAATCTAAAAGAAGACAGATATTTAAGAGATCATTGCAATAGAGCAAGAGAAGTGTTAAAAAAAAATAGCTAATTCTTTTTGAGCATTAATAGTGTACCAGCCATTGTTAATCAGTGCTTTACATATTTACCCAAATAATCCTCACAGCAATATGAAATATATACTAAAGAGATATATTAATATTAAAGGGTCTGTTAGAACATTTAAGAATAAAACACTTCATTTTGCCTAGAGAGGTCAGACATTTGAGCTGAGTTCTATAGGGTAAATATGTCAACGAGAGAGGCGTAATGTATCAGCCAGAATAACATAAATTATGCCCCAGTAAACAAAAATCCCCAAATCTTCATGGTTTATAACAACAAAGGTTTATAGCTTGCTCAAAAAACCTGTTAGGTTGCCTTGGGGACTCTCTCAACATCCTCTCAGTCTGAGACCCAGACTGACAGAGCCTCCAACATCTAGAGCATCACCAGTTGCTAGAACAAGAAAAGGGGCTGTCATAAATCACATGTTGGATTCTTCAAGCCTCTGCCTGTAAACACGTGCCACTTCTGCACTGTTTTCATTTGTCAAAATGAGTCACGTGACCACACCTCATTTTAATGGGGAAGGGCAGTGCCATCCTACGATATAATCAGAAGGAAGAGTCCCTGATGCCTACCAAGGGTTGGACAAGATAAGTAATTCGAGGATAAAAGATATACGCAAAGGCATGAAAATGAAAAAGCATTTGGTACATAGTGGTTTCACTTATGAAAACACGGATGCGCATGGGAGAAAAGTGTGAAAAAGAAGAGGAAGAGGTGGGCGAGCGCTAAATCATGAAGACTCTTAACACACTCAGGAAGCTTAGACTTCTTTTTTTTTCCCCCCTGTGAGACAGAGTCTCGCTCTGTTACCCTGACTACAGTGCCATGGTGTTAGCCTAGCTCACAACAACCTCAAATCCCTGGGATCAAGTGATACTCCTGCCTCAGCCTCCCAAGTAGTTAGGACTACTTGGGAGGCTGGCAGGTACACGCACCATCATGCCCAGTTAATTTTTTTTTCTATTTTTAGTTGCCCAGCTTATTTTTTTCTATTTTTTACTAGAGACAGGGTCTTACTCTTGCTCAGGCTGGTCTCAAACTCCTGACCTCAAGCTATCCTCCCACCTCAGCCTCCCAGAGTGCTAGGATTACAGGCATGAGCCACCGCACCCTGCCAGACTTCGTCTTTTAGACCACAGGAACTTATTGCAGGATTTTAAGCAGAGGAGAAAATCAAAATTCTCATTGAGAAAGACCATGCTAGTTGAAGCAAGAAAGAAAAGTTAGAACAAAGAGATTAGAGATAAAGGGAATCTATTAGTTTTCTATTGCTGTGGAACAAATTCCCACAGACTTAGCAGCTTAAAACAACACACATTTATTACCTCACAGTTTCTGTAGGTCAAAAGTCTGGGCACAGCTTAGCTGAGTTCTCTGCTTCCAGGCCTCACGTAGTTGCAATCCAGGTGTCAGGCAGTCATCAGAAGCTCGACTGGTGAAAGATTTACATCCAAGCTCCCTCATGTTGGTAGAATTCACTTCCTTACAGCTGAGGGCTGAGTTTTAGTTTCTTGCCACTCCCAGCTCTTAAAAAGTCACTCACAGTTTTGCCACATGGGCTTCTTAAATATAGCCACTTATTTCATGACAGCTTATTTCTTCAAAACCACCAAGGAAGAGAGTCTCTTGCCTCAGGGAGGGCCCAGTTTCTCTTTTAATGGCTTTCACCTGAACAAGTCAGGCACACCCAGGATAATCTTTTTATTAATTCAAAATCAAGGGGGCAAGATGGCAGATGAGAAAAACCGCCAGCGGAGTGTCTCTGCAAGAAAGACAGATTTTAGAACAAAGTGAAAAAAATAAACAGGCAGACAAACATAGATCAGACGAGGGTCAGAAGGAAGGGTGCCTGAAACTACAGGAGACTCCACGAGAATAAGTTGCGGAGGAGAACTGGAAGTCGCCATGAGGCTTGAAGATCAGCAACAAGGGTAGGTGGAGTAGTTAAATTTCCCCTCCTTTGCTTCTCAGACTGCTCGTGGGTTTCTGAACGGCTGGAGAGACCTGCTAACACCAGCCCAGAATGGCCACCGCCAGTGAGCAGTGAGCCTCTTGTGGACAGAGCACCAGGCTCCCAGCTCCCTCAGGGCACCTCCCGGCCCCCAGACCCGAGCCCATCGGCAGGCGCCATATTGCTTCATTCTCCTCTTCCCCTTCCCTACCCACAGCTGCCGAGAGAGCCAATTTAGCCACCACCTGGAGGCATTTTCAGGGAACAGGACCTTTCCTTTTGGGGCCCTACAGCGGACTGAAGGTTACTCAGACTGTGAGCTCCCTACCCGCCAGCCCTCCCAGGCACCACTTGCCTGGCAACTCCAGGAGAGCGAGGCAAATCCTGAGACAGAGAGACATCAATCCAGCTAGGGCACCCCGTGGGTGACTTAAGACCAGCACTCCTCTCCCTGGCAGGGTCAGGGATTGATCTCCAGGCTCACGGGCAGGCCTGTAGACCACATCCTGTACACCCAGGTCTCGATCGCATTGCTCTGGAGCACAGAAGGGATATTTGTGAATGAGCCTACTAAGGTGTGTGTATCTTCAGGGGCAGATCAGTGTATTTGAGGGGCAACCCTCTTCCCACGGGAAGGCCGTGCACCTAGCCCAGGCTTCGATCCTGGGCGGGGAACCTCCCGGCCCACATCACAGCCAAGGGAGATCCACTGCCTTGAGGTCCTGCCTGCTGGCAGAGGCCTGGGAGAAACTGCAGAATAGGGGAGGTTGGAAAGGAGTGAGGCCTGCTCTAGACTGCAGGTCTCAGACAGCCTCACCCCCACACTCCCAGACTTTTCAGCTGACTGGGGCCATTTTAGCCCCCCACCAGCAGCTTTGCCCAGAAGCAGGGAAAAGACCTTTGACCCCTGCTAACAGCATTTGTGGAGCTTGAGGGCAGGCTCACCCAACCCAGCTCACCCAGACTCATTCCCCAACGTCCCCCCACTGAGGTGGAGAATAAGGACTCACCTGGAAGTCCCAGGGTCTCAAACAAGAGCTGGTTACAGGACCCCAAAGCAACACTACAGCCTGCTCCTCCCAGCAAGCTCCACCTATTGACAGGGAGGTCATTCTGCACACCATTTTACTGCATCTACTGACTCATCATAAAGGGTATGGTTGAATCTCACCCACAAACACCACCTACTGGCTCAGAGACTAAACAGGGCATATCATTATCCAAGCAAAGCAGCAAAGTTCAACTCAACAGGATGAATAGAAATCTGCCCCACTTACCAATTTTCTCAATAAATGTAAATGGCTTGAACTGTCCACTAAAGAGACACAGGCTGCACAAGTGGATAAAAATACACAAGCCAAGTATCTGCAGTCTTCAGGAAACACATCTAACCCACAAGGATGCTTTCAGACTCAAGGTGAAGCGATGGAAAAAATATTTCAAGCAAACAGAAGCCAAAAGAAAGCTGGCGTGGCAGTTCTGATTTCACATAACTTAGTCTTCAAATCAACAAAAGTGATGAAAGACAGAGGGTCACTATGTAATGGTGAAGCGTACAATTCAACAAGAAGACATAACAATTCTAAATACTTAGGCACCTAACTCAGGTGCACCCAGATTCATAAAGCAAATCCTACTTGATCTAAACAAAATGACAAACAGCAATACCAGAATAGCTGGAGACTACAACACTCCTCTAACAGAACAGGACAAATCCACCAAACAAATAATAAAGAAAGAATAAAATGATTGTGGGGTTCAATTATGCATATTGGTTTAGGGAAACTAGCAGGTTATTGTTGAAGTCAAGGAGAGAGGGACTATAGCTTGAATCAGAGTGGTGGTAATAGAGATGGAATTTGATTCCAGAGCTTATTATGATTACAATCAACTGGGCTTGTAATTGGGTTGGAGATAGGAAAGGAGCGAAAAAGAGATTTGAGGAAGTTTCAGGTTCCTGACTCCTACTGTTGGATGAATGGAGGTGCTATTTGCTGAGGAATGCAATGAGGCTGAAAAAAGGCTCCTTTGGGTCTTTGATCTTATGAACAGTGGTGTCTTCAGATATGAAAGACAGTGACCTACATAACAGAGTCCTGTTTTGTGGTTTCCCCTTTTAGTGGATAGACAACTGGGAATGTCTCCTTTGTATTCACAATTATTCATTTCTCTTATCACTAACGATCCTTGCCACAAGGTTGAAAACATGGTGCTGACAGTTGCTATCTCCTGAAGAGAGAGCGTCTTGGGTCTCTCTCTCTCTTTGGTTTCAAGTCCAAACATCCAGGAAATAAAGTAATTGTCCCAATTTGCTCAGTTGGCTATCCTTGGGCTAATACCAATAGTGACAAGATGGATGGGTCAAGGTAAGGGCACAGCAGCTTCTGTAGGAACCATGAATGGAAGTGGGTGGAAAAAAATTAGGGGAGTGTGGTCATATTCTATGGTAGGTGTCCACGGTACTCTTGTTGAGAAGGGCAGAAAAAACAATTCATTCTCCACAGGCCACTGGTGGTTTAGTGATATTTGCCTGATGTCGTTTTGGGTGGAACACAAGCATCCATAGTATTTTCCTTAGTACTGTAAAGTGCTACAAAGTACTCACTTTGTACACTGGAGTCTGGAATGAATTGTACTTTCTGAGTTAATGCACATTAATGTCTTATTTTCCTACATTATGATTTTCCTTTTGTAGTGCTCCACCCCTATAAAACTGACAAAAAAGAAATTTGGATATAGTAAATGTGATAAAATGTCATCTTGTCACATCAAGAAATTATCAGTTTGTTCTATAAAAATACGGATGGTATGTGCTTCCCATTATGTGTGTGAGAAACCCCCGGTACTCCAGTCTCTTGTTCCAGTATCCTGTGGCCTCCCTTGCCCCCTCCTCTGAAATCATGTTCATTTTACTTTAGGAAATGTTAAATGATTTCTTTGAGCCAGAACTCATTCACTTGGGTAATCATTCCACCATTCCACTGGGGTTAAATGAGTATAAAGATTATGATGATTCCTAAGAAGGAAAATGAAAAACTAAATTGGTTGTGACTATGAAGGAAAAAATTGAAATACAATTGCTGGACTACAGATGATTTAGGCAAAGGGGAAAAGCCAATTATCCTTGTTGAAAGATTATAGGCAATAATTTTAAAAGCTTTTCTATTTGCATAATCATTTTGCATCAGCGTAGGATTGTTTATCTCTCTTTACATGCCCATATTGATAAATTGTAAATTGGACTTCCTACAATAGTGACACACATAAAATGTCCTCTTTTCTCCAAGTAAATACACTGCTTTATGGCTTTTTAAAAGGCTTTTTCACTTTGATTTTTAATTACATATGTTGCTCATGTTTCTGTTGCATTATGTTTTCTTTGGGAAAATCAAGATGCTGTTTGGTATAAGAAATATTCAAATTAAGAGATAAAAATGTCTTATGGTTTAGAAAGATTAGAAAGCTCACTTTTTTTGTGTATTAAGCATTTTGAGATTTTTTTCTAAATTATAGCAATTGCTAATTAGAAGTATATCATATATTGTACTAACAGGTGAATAACCAAAAAAAGGAAAACCACTAGCTAGGATTATTTTGCCACTCTCATTTTATCATGGAGTATAATCTTTTCAAATGCTGGATTTAAATAAGATAAGTCATATTTCATATGTTTTTATCACTCTCCCATTTTTTCATTCATTGTAGATGTAGGGACATTTTGAGTCAATATTCTAAAATTTTTTTGAATTGTCCCTCGAGTTAGGAGCAATTTTAGAATAAGGAGAAATGTACAGGATTTTCTATTTCATGTCTTTCATAGGTATTGAATAAAGAATGATAACAGAGAGAGGGGAGGGAGTTTTCATACATATTTTTCTCATCATTGATACTTTAATTCTATTATTCATTTATTTATTCATCAACGCTTATTGAGCATCTATTCTGTTTTGAGGACTGAAGAAACAGCAAGGAAATGCAATCATTGCTTTTATGGAACTCCCCATTAGTGTGAAAGAAAGATGTGCAAACCAGTTATTACAGTATAGAGTGGATTAATGTCATGATGAGGAATGAATAGAAGCACAGAGCAGCAATACATCAGCGTTCTGGGGGATGAGGGTACCAGAGTCAGGGAGCACCTTGGGGAAAATGTCACTTGAACTTAACATTGAGGGATGAATTGCTATCTGGGTGAAATGAAGAGAAAGGATATTTAAGTTAGGAGGAAGCACATGTACACAGGTGTGGAAAAGCTAAGCTCATTGAGGGTGATGCTGGCTCTCCGTGGCTAGCATCCTGGCTGCCTATGAGGGCTGGCAGGGGAAGGTGGCGAGGAAGGCAGCTGCAGAAACTATTCATAAGGTGATAGAGAACAGTCTTCCCACCCTACCCATGAAACACCATTATTAACCTTTTTTTAATTTTGTGAAACTTTCCCCAAAGCAATTGTCTACCTTGAAAGTCATGATAAGTCAGATTTGTACAGTTGTGAATTTTCCTGATTAATGGTCAGTTCTCCATTTCACTTTACAATGAGTAGGCCTGGCCAAAGTGTCATAACTATTTCTTCAAGCTGATAAGCAAATACAATTGCTTTTCTTCAGTCTTAAATACCAGCAAGTGCTATTGTGAATTGATGAATCCCTGTTATTTGTGAAATTACCTCTATTGTTACAGTCTGATAAATTACTAACAGATACACATCACAAAAATGCCAGGCACTTCGGCTCATTTAACTGCTTTCATTGGCATTTTATTCTTTTCCCCCATGATTACTGTCATTTTTATTTTTATTTTTTTTTAGCTCTGTGTTAAATCACCATCTAATTATGCATCATCACAGCTACTCATAACCGTTGAGCATGTCTCACTCCTAAATTCTAAAAGCAACCCTATTGAGTCAGGCTCACAATGAGAGTGTTGTCACTGTTCTTGACCTTGCTTTACCCTCTCGGTGTTTGGGGTTTTCAGTTCCGTGATGGTGGTGGGAATCTGCTCCAAGAGAGCAGTGTGCTTTGGAAAAGTTACACTGGCCACTCGGGCAAGGTGAGGAATGAGGAGCAAAGCAGAAAACCGTCTCCCAGTTGTTTCACTGTCAAATTCAGATGACCTGTTTTCTGGTTTCTAAATGTACCTTCCTAATAACAAGGCATTGACACCTGATGGGAAGCTGGAGGTCGAACCTTGAGTTTTTGGCCAAATATGATCATTTAGGTCAAAATCCTTAATATAGTTTCCAGTGAAATTAATTTTGTTTTCTCACTTGTCAAACGAGCACAATCCCACTTTCCTATCTCGTACAGATGTGTGAGGATAAATCATCCTAAATTATTGCATGCTCGCACTCGTTAGAGGTGGACTGTTCAACATGACTTTCATGAAATGTTACATTTTCTTTATATACAGTTATTATTAGAATTTGAGTCTTAGCAATTGCTCTATTGCTACTAACCAGAAAATTTCAGGTGGTAAATTTAGGAAGTTATGCAGAAAGAGTATCTTTTTTGATCCTGATGAATTCCCATTTAGAATGCGGACTCTTAAGTTGAGTGGGGCATGCAGGTGTGCCAGTCCCTTGTGGTCCCCTGTGTATTCTAGGGGCTCCGTGATCTCCTTTTTTACTTTTTATATGTTTTTATTTTAATGCCTCTATAAAAATAGTGAAGAATTTCAATAGGTTCATTTATAACCACGATCTCTTCTAGGATCATCACCTGTTCCCATTTATCAGCACTGCCAAGGAAAAGTGGTACATTTTAATTTTTATTTAATGAATAACCAGCTGCTTAAACAGATGTTTCATAAATTTAGAAGATGCCCTGAACTTCATCAGTGAAAGAACACCTAAATTCTCTCTGCATATGTAACAACTGACATACATACTTTGCTTTCTTGACCATTAAATTTCTTGGAATAAATAAATTATTCAACTCCCCAAATCAATAATCAATATGTAATGGCAGATCACAGAGGCAAATCTCTTTTTCCCTCTGTATTTTATCTTGAAGGTCATTATTCAAAAATGGAAGGCTATAATGTGTTGGTGCTTCTATAGACCAACTTAATATAATAATGACTCATCAATGTTAAGTATTTAAAGATGAAGAGCTAGAGACTTTGAGATTCATTCAACTAGAAGTAGCACAGTCAAGATCTAAACTCAGGTCTCTGACTTTTGAACACGATTGTTTCATCCCCACCATCTATATCAGCCAGGCATAGCTCCATGCAAATTTTCTAGTGAATGCATAAGACATAGTCTTTCATAATTCTCTAAAGAGACATGTTGCTCAAGGGACTGGAGAGGGTTCCTATTAATATCCTCAGGGTATTGACATTGCTTAGAAAAATAAAGAGTTGGGGCTCACACAGAAACAATAGAGACAAAGCAGATTTTACATGTCATGTATCTTTAGGAAGGTAGTATCCTGTCAGATACACGCTAGGGCCTGGGAGTGAATTTTCTGTGAAGGAAAAGGAATCTGAGGCATGCTGGTTGGAATGACCAGGTAGTGTCAGGGGGTTCTGCTGTGTTCTAGAATGACTTTTTATGGGTTAGAAACATCACCCCTGATGTCTGTGGAAACATCTCCCTTCTTTGAGAACTATTCCCTATGCTAAAGGTTAGTCACAGCTTTTCAGGCTGAAATCTTTCAAGCTACTTTGCATCCCTGAAGCAATGATTATGCTGGGAGGTGGGAGATTAGAATGTATTTTACGATTTAATTTTGGAAACATCACCATCTTATTCCCAGGCAGCTTCACACAGACACTTGTTTAATTCAAGCAGTCGTAAGTGTTTTGCTTTGTGAGAAGGGAAGCTTTTGTTGATGCTTCCTACATTCTAATTCGTTTTATTCTCCTGAAATTAGTTAGAAAAGAAATAAAACATGATTTTCAATTGTTTCCCTCAATGAGCTATTTTTGTTTTATCAAAGCTGAATTACTTTTCCGATGTTGCCCTGATCGTTCCATAGAACCAGGTGACTTCATTTTATCATTTGTTTCTCTCACATATTTGCCATCTCTTGCCAAGTATCTGCTCACTCAATATTCCTCTAATTATCTATCCATCCACCCCTCCCTTAATCCAGGTAGTGATTCCTTCATTTATTTATTAATTCAGTCAGTCATCGTTCATCATTCAACTCTTACTTCCCTTTTGGTCATTATATTTATACTTTATTGAAATATTTTGTAAAAATATCAATAATTAAAATGATATGTTTTTCATGTGCATGTATTTATGTTATTGTAACAACAAAGAGGATATTATAGAAAATCCCTAATTACAGATATGTATACACCCTGCTGGTGTGAGTATAAATTGATACACACTCATAAAAGGCAATTTGGCAATGTTTTTCAAAATTGAAAATGTACCTACTTTATGACCCAGTGAATCTACTAAAAGTAACTCATTCTAGAGGCATGTCTGCACATACAGGCAAAGACAGATGAGTAAAGATGGAAACAGGAATGTTAATCCACAGGTGACCGATCTACCAACAGAAGTCTGCTAAAAATAGCTATGTTATTGTTTTAAAGACTATTTTCAAACTCCGTTTAAATCTTTTTCCAAGTCTTGTCCCTTCAATATTAGTTTTTTGTGTTAATTATAATAGACAACAAATACAGCCTTGTAGTATAATTTAAAGTCAGGTAATGTGATACCTCCAGATTTGTTGTTTTCGCTTAAGATTGCTTTGGCTATTTGGGCTCTTGTTTGGTTCCAACCAAAGCATGGAATTGTTTTTTCTAGATCTGTGAAATGTGATGGTATTTTGATGAGGATTGCGTTGAATCACTTTTGGTAACTTTAAATGGAACATTCTCCAGGTGGCTCCTTCCCCAACACATGCCTTTCTCCAATTTCTACTTAGCCTTCACATGTCAATAGAAACATCCCTTTTTAGGGGGGACTTGGCCACTAGGGTAGGTCTCTTTGTCACAGTTCTTAGAGTACCTTGTGCTTCTTTCATTCGATAGCTTCCTCTTGCCAGAGTATAAACTCTGTGAGGAAAAAGGGTTTGTGCATTTGGTTATGCCCCATTCCAAGTGCCTAGAATGGTGCCTTGTGTACATTAGCCACCCAATCATTCTCAGTTGCATGGGGGCAGACCTCCTCCCATGTGCTATTGTGCCTTGGCCAGTGTTCCTCACCTGATAGGAATTCTGCCTTCATCAAAAGCAAGACCAAATCCAGATGGGAGAGAGGAGAGCCCTATCTCTGCAGGAGCTTTGGGTAACATTTCCAATTAGGCACAGTTTGTCTTTACAGTCCTGTCTCTGTCTTCCCTTGCCTGCTCTGGGCCTCCCTCTTCCTGCATAACCCATCCTGGTCCTGCTGCAGGGCCATGATCTCTGCTGAGCCCTTATGTGATAAAGTTTAGTTACTTTATCTTCACTTTGGTATCAGTGTCTGCATTCTGTTAGGGAACTCTAGAAGACCAAAAATACTTTGTGACTCAAGGAAATAAACCTCTAATGGTATAATTTCATCTGGAACAGGGCAGAGAGGCTTTTATTTTTGGGACAAAGAGTCTACCTGTTTCCTTTCAAGCAGCTGACTCCACTACCTTGCAAGGGCAAATCTGACTCAGCTAACATGCCAGTCCAACGATCACAGAAAAACAGAAGTGTGAGGCTGGAAGGGATGCTGAGAGGTCATTCAATCCATCTGTCAGCCCTTGGGCAAGGATACTTCTAGGACTGTACCAAACTGTCCCCAGTAGGTTGTCTAAACCACATCTTTTAAGTCTCCAAAAGAGGAAAATCAATAGCATCCTAATTTAACTCATTTTCACAGTTAACACTATTGTCAGACATTTTTCTTAATCCCTTACTCAGCAGCACAGTGTGTGTGTGTGTGTGTGTGTGTGTGTGTATTCCGGTCTTTAGTGAAGAATAGCTGGTTTTTTGCCTTTATAAGATAAAGCATGTTGGTATCTTTCCCTTTTCTGTGTACATTGGATTTTCTAATCCTTTATAATCATCTTTGGGACTTGCCTCTAAATCCATTACGGAGACAGATTTTTGATATTAAGGGTAACAGTTTGCTGCCACACTTTAATGCCAGTAGAAGTGAGGAAATTGTATTGTATGCAGAGGGCAGAAAGACACAGGTACCTAAAATAATATGAATAATCACTCTGGAGATGAGTCTAAATGCTATTTTCTGGGTTATATGGTAAAATAAGAATCCTCATTCTACAGAAGAGAGTAGCTTCCCCATAGGAAAGTTCCAAAGAACTTGTCCTACTTCAAGACTTGGAGAAGGCTTCCTGGGAAACTACCATGCCATCAGAAAGAAATTGGTCTAAAGGACAATTGACTGAACAGAATTTGCAAAATCGGAATTGTATTTTATTATGATATTAAGAAAGTAAATTAAAACGAATTATCAGTTTTTCTCCAGTAATATTTTGGGGAAAGGGTGTTTGGATAAGTAGTGTGGACATTTTTAGCCAGGGTGTCAGGTATGTGACTATCAGGACACAGGGGGGCAATAAGAAGCATCTGAGATTTGTAAAGTATCACTCACTTTATACATATTACTTATCTTTTCATTAACACCTGGAGATAGGAATTAATTGTAGATACATTTTAATGAATGAGAAGACTCAGGTTCAGGGAGGTTAAGTCACTTTCCCAAGGATGCACAGGTATAAAATGGCTGATACAGTGTATATTCACCTCCAGTGCCCATAATTCACTGACCCTGTACATGTCTTTAGGATTTTCTGAGTCTACCCCAGAAGGATAAGCATCTTCCAGCTTCCTGACTTTGAGTTTGAGGGGGTCTGATTGGTAGGTCTCACCCCTGGTCTTTCCTGTGAAGTAATTTATCCTATAAATTAATATGCAGATATTTCAAGGTTCCAATCAGCCCATTGTGTGTAGGTTCCTAAAAGTCATTTCCTCAGGGTCTGATCACATCTGGATGAGGTGATAAATGGCTCGGAACTGCAAAGCTGTGTCGCCCTGGGTTATGACATAACAAAAGTATGGAGAACCTTGTTAGGATGGCCTTGAGCTGTTTCCCAACCATCCCAGGTCTTTGCTGCAAATAGCCGCCTGATATTCTCCAGGAATGGACACCCCTTTCCAGAGCCTTCTGGCTATTCCATGTGGCCCTTTTCTCATGTGATCACCAATCATGTACATTCAGATCTATTTAGGAGGTGAGGGTAGTTTAGTGTCATGGTTACTATTCCATTTGTAATTTGACAGCCTGGGGCTGAAATTCTAGCTCTGGCAGGTGGTGTGACTTTGGAGAGGTTTTAACAGTTCTGAGCTTCAGTCTCCTCATCTGTACTGTTTATGAAGATAAACGACCCACTCACAGGCTTTTTTGGAGGATTCATTAGAATAGTAGAAGTAAAACACATAGCAGAGAGTCCGGCACATAGTAAGAGCTCGAAAACTAATAGCTCTTTCTTATGATTGCTATTTAAAATGCATATGAAAAGAAAAGCTGAAAGGAGCGAAGTTCCACTTTGTATGGTTAAGATGAAGAACACGGTGAGATCATGCCTTCATTTAGGGAGATTAAAACCTAGAGATGGCTTTAAGCATGTGGGGGCAGGAAGCAATGAGTAAACCAAGAATACGAACAAAGCAGGAATGTTTCCTAGCACAAAGGCACACGGCTGGATTTGAAGCCACTCCAGTGATGGTCAATTCCATGGGCTCTGGGTTTGACTCCCTAGGACCAAATTTAGGCTCCCATTTAGTATCTGTGTGATTTTGGGCAAGTTCCTTAACCTCTCTGAGCCTTGCTTTCTATATTGGTAAAATGAAGATAATTCCTCTTCAAGGAAGAGGAAACTCTTCCTTGTTGATCAATATTTAATAATGTTGGTGGTTATTATTATTATTGAGATTAGAGAGGTTATAGTAATAGAAATGCAGCGATTAAAAGCTTGAATTCTAGAGCCAGGCAGCGTGGGTCTGGATCCCAGTTCTGCCACTTATTAGCTGTGTGACTAGGGGCCATTTACTTTAGCTCTGTGCACTTCAGTGTCCTCATTTATAAAACAGGATTATGAATAGTATATTTTTCATAGATTAGTTAGGCTTAAATGAATTAATACACACAAAGCGCTTAAAATAGTGCCTGGTGACTGGGGGCGTTTATTAAATAATAAGTGATTCAAAATTTAAAAACTAACTTCTTTGCATTTAAAAAAAGTCATAATTCAATCTGGCACTAATTTCATGGCTCTTCTGGTTCTTGTGCTGTGGGCCTGCTTACTGGCCTGCCCTACTTCTGAGAAGCACCCCACCTATCTTTTGGGCCCAGGGCTGATCACACACCTGGCTCAGGTGTCACAGGGTATCCTCCAGCAGCTTCAGGGTAAGTCCTATGTGGGGACATGGGAAGACATTTGAGGTGCTCCTTCGACCTGGTAACAGATGGCCTGCCTCCCAGCTGCCGAAAATAACATAGAAGCGTGGAGGAGGACTGTCCTGCTCTATATTTATTCTTATTTTTTGTTGATTTAGAAAAGTGTTAGTTAGGCAGGGTACTTGTGCTACATTAGAGGTTTCTAAGTAAGAAAACTTGATATCGAGTTTGTGATCAATTAGTATTTGATTTAATTTACATAATCATATTAATTAAATATTAGTACACACAAAATCTGAATACACTGGAAAGTGTCCTCTCTTTTTTACTCTTAAAATAGTCTTTTTGGTCGGCACCAATTGAGCCTTCTCGAATCTTCCTTTAGGATGTTTGGCTATGACTGCTCAGAAAGCTTCTCTGATGGCCAAGTTCAGGTCAAGTACCTCTGCTATCTGCCTTACGGAACTGTGTTTCTTTCACAGCCTGCAACTTTTCATTATATTTCATTGGTATCGATAATTGTTATTTGCATTTCCTAGGGCTGCCACAATGAATCGCAACAAACTGGATGGTTTAAAACAACAGAAATCTATTCTCTCAAAGTTCTGAAGGCCAGAAGTCCAAAATCCAGGTGTTGGCAGGGCCGTGCTTCCTCTGAAGCCTCTAGGGGAGAATCCTTACTTGTCTCCTCTACCTTCTGGTGTTTCTAGACATCCTCACCTTGTGGTTCCATCGCTCCAATTTCTGCCTCTTCACCTGTTCTCCTCCTCTTCTGTTTCTTATAAGGATACTTATCGCTATATTTAGAGTCCACCCAAGCAATTCAGGATGAGCTCACCTTGAGATCTTTAAGTACATTTGAAAAGACCCTCTTTCCAAATTAGGTCACATTCACAGGTTCCCATTAGGACATGGATTTAATCTTTTTTGGGGCCGCAATTCAACACAATTGACATATCTGTTTTCCCTGTTATCTCCATAAGAGTAAAGACTGTGGGACTCCCCGCCTTCTATTCTCATACTGTATCCCAGTGCTTAGGACCATGGGTGGCACATAATAGGCACTAAATATTTTGTAGATGGAATAAATTTATCTCTTTCCTCTTTCTTCAAATATATATACTCTAAGATTGCTCTAGCGCATTTCTAAATTCCTAATTCTAATTTCCCTTACCAATAAATTGATAAGGTGTTTCCTTGAAATTTTATCTACCCATCCTATTTCTCAACTTAATTTTGAATTTTTATTACATTCAGGTGTAATCTTAGACTATGCTGCTTCTTAAGTTACAGTATTACGTTCTTTTTGATGACTGTAATGACCATTTCAGTCACATAATTTTAAAGAAATGCTTATTTTTCATTGCATTATTTGTCCTTGTTCTATTTATGAATTGTCAACATTTCAAATATCACTGGGCTGCTGGAAGGGAAACTTGGCCAGAGACTATGGTTTTCTGTGAACCAAAGACATTTGGTAGGCTGTTAAAATTCTAGGGCTAATTTTACTTAGCCCCATCCTTTCTCTAACCACAGACGCAATTTGCAAGTTATCACTTTCCTAAAACAGAGCCCTAATGATTCTAAAAAAAGCACCAGAAATTAGTCCCAGCTACTCAAGAGGCTGAGGCAGGAGGATCGCTTGAGCCCAGGAGTTCAAGGCTGCAGAGAGCTATGATGACACCACTGCTCCAATCTCAGCAACAGAGTGAGACTCTGTCTTTAAAAAAATAAAAAAATGGGGGGCAGAAATTTAGGTGACTAAGGCTCTCGTTGTTTTGCCATTAAAAAAAAATAAAAATATATCAACTAAAAACTAATTAGGCATTAAAACAATTATAAAAACTGGTGGGAGCCCAATGGTAGAATGAAATGAGACTAGTCCAAATGAAAGCATTGCTTAAGAATGTAAATTTGAACATAACAGAAATTAATGCTACTAGCCTGAGTACCAGTTATTAGGCAAGCATGATTCCCACATTAGGTAAATGTGGAAGGTCTGGTAACTCTGTTTTGCTGTCCAAGTTTTCCCCTAATTCTCTTCAAGGTTGAATGCTGATTGTTACAGCTGGGTTAGTGAAAAAAATTCCCAACTTGGGAAACAAAAGAAATGGTTTCTTCCTGGTTTTATCTAAACTTTGATAAGTCACATGTCAGAGCCTTAATTTCCTTAATGACAAAGGGGTTGAACTACATGATTCCCAAATATCCCCTAAACTCTATAATTATGCCAGACTCAATGTGCCTTTTGAGTATAAAAGTTTACATTTCCCTAGGAAAATATTTCTCAGATTTACTCACGCTTTTCTCCTTACCCTGACAATCAGAAAAAGACTTCCAATAATTTAGCACTAGTATCACCTTTCAGTGGTCAGTTGTATTGACTTGTAGGTCAGTACTGATAAATAATACATAAGCAAGATAACTATTCGATTTTTAAAAGTTAATTTCAACCCCTTTGCTGAAAACACTTTTTCAAAACAGCTGAGAGGATGAAATGGAAATTGGCACGTTATTTTTTCTGTATTAACTGTCAGCTGATATAAAAAAACCAATGGAGAATCCCTGGAGTGGAGGGTGGGAACACACTGTGAACAACCCAGAGGATCTGGAGATTGTTCTGTCTCTCGGGTGTCTGCGAGAGCGGGCTGATTTTCAAAAGTCACAGCTATGGTAACCCCTTACGCCCACTGATTCACTGTTTACTGAAAGTCTACCGAGCCTCAGCCACCGAGCTAAGTGCTGAGGATACAAAGATGAGCTCTGTCCTCAAGGGCTAAGCAGATATTACATGTGGTGTGATTATCTACAGAGAGAAGACATGGTACTGTTCCATCAAGTTTTGGGAGGTGGTTGGGGACACTTTCCCAGGAGAAATGTTGACTGTGCATAATACTGAATGATGAGCAGGAGCTTGTCTTGTAAAGGTGAAGGGAAGAGGGAATGAGAGGCTCCATGCAGAGGCTGGTTGGGTTAGGGAAAGAAGAGAGGAAGAGAGAGAATGTACTGACAGTGTTGGAGTTTACCTGAGCCCTGTGATCCTGAAACACAGAGATGGCTGTATGAATGCCACTACCCCGCTATGTTCCAGAAATGGCTTACTGCAGGGGACTGTTGTTCCTCATAGGACTTAGATAAGACTTATGATTCTTCCCTTGATTACCTATGACCAGTCTAGACACAGACTCTTCAGATTCCCATTTTTTCCTCTCAGTAATTATTAATAGCTTATTACTAAGTTACTATAAGCAAAAGCCAACATATTCAACACATAGCAGGATTATAGACTCGAGAGCATCAGATACCAGTTTCATGGTATCTAAAATAACGGCTGGGCCAGGTGTGGTGACTCACACCTGTAATCCTAGCACTCTGAGAGTCCGAGGCGGGAGGACTGCTTCAACTCAGGAGTTAGAGACTAGCCTGAGCAAGAGCGAGACCCATATCTACTAAAAAAATAGAAAAATTAGCTGGGTGTGGTGGCTCACACATATAGTCCCAGCTATTCGGGAGGCTGAGGCAGGAGGATCGCTTGAGCCCAGGAGTTTGAGGTTGCTGAGAGTTAGGCTGATGCCATGACACTCTAGCCTGGGCAACAGAGTGAGACTCCGTCTCAAAAAAAAAAAAATATATATATATGTAATATAATATAATAATGGCTAGAGGAAGTTCCTGAAACAAAATGGAAATGATAAGTGAGGGTTTCTTCATACATTTTTCAATGTATGTAGATAAAACATTTAAGACAATTATATTATCAACAGGGGAGGGATAAAGGGAGGTAAGGTATCTACCATGTAGAAAAGGAAAATCACCAAAAAGAAAATAGTTTCAAAAAAGAAATAAGGAAATATATCAGTAAATATAGTGAATAAAAAAGGATTACATTCTCTAGTTAAAAGAGCATGTATATTGAATAAAAAATATTCTATTAAGTGCTGGTTACAAGAGACACATAAATAGAATGGTTGAAAATAAAATATTGGAAAAAGGTAAAGCATACAAATAGAAAGAAAAATACTGGCACAGCTATATTAATAGCAAACAAAACATTAGAGTAAAACCATTTTTAAGGATAACATATCAGTATGTATCACCTTATACAGCATGTGTATATCTGCCTACATATGTATTCATATATATATGTATGTACATTTATATATTTATACATACTGAAAGAACATTCCATTTATCAGGAAGATATAAATACTATCTGAATGAATTTAACATTGACACAACAGCATCAAAATATAAGTGGTAAAGGTTGACAATATCATAAGGACAGTGAATTATAAATCTTCAGTTATATCTCAATAACTGAAAGATTAAACAGACTCTTTCTAAGCACATGTAGAATTTTTATGAAAATTGACCCAACACCAGGCTACAAAACAAGTTCTAACAAATGTCAGAGAATTGATGTCAAATGATCTCTGATCGCACTGTAATTAAATTTAGAAATCAATGACACAAACTGTCTACATTTGAAACTAAAAAACAGATTTTTAAGTAACTTGCAGGCTAAAGAGGACACTGCAGTGAAATTAGAATCAAATCACAAATAAATATAACGTTTCAAAGAGAGACATTTATAACCTCAAATGCTCATGTTGCAAAAGAATAAAGATATAACATTGATGAGTTATATGTCTAAACCAAGAAAGTATAAAAGTAAAAAAGTAATGAAGCTGGGCACAGTGGCTCACGCCTGTAATCCTAGAGCTCTGGGAAGCCAAGGCAGGAGGATCGTTTGAGTTCAGGAGTTTGAGACGAGCCTGAGAAAGAGCGAGATCCCATCTCTACCAAAAAAATAGAAAGAAATTAATTGGACAGCTAAAAATATATCTAGAAAAAAAAAATTCGCCAGGCATGGTGGCTCATGCCTGTAGTCCCAGCTACTTGGGAGGCTGAGACAGTAGGATTGCCTGAGCCCAGGAGTTTGAGGTTGCTGTGAGCTAGGCTGATGTCCCGGCACTCGCCCCAGGCAAGAGAGTGAGACTCTGTCTCAAAAAATAAATAAATAAATAAATAAATAAATGAGTTAGGAAAAGATATTTTTAAATTAAACACAAAATTTATAAATCATAAAAGAAAAAACTGATAAATGGTATTAATACGTCACCTAATTTAAAAGTCTGCCCTTCAGAAGATACTGGTTGAAAAGCCTATCCGTCGTGTCCAGGGTGGGAGGGAGGGGGGTTCTGACCGTGAAGAGGCAGGAGAGACTTGTGATAACTGTGGTGACGGTAACTAGTTTATGCAGCGGTCAAAACTCACCGAATTGTACACTCAAAATTGATCAATTTTATTGAATGTAAATTATGCAAGACAATGCTGATTATGATAGATTAAAACAGAAATATACACAGGAAAAAATCCCTCTTATGAAATAAAAACGCAAACTACAAAATGGGAGAAAATACTTACAAAACATATATATGATTAAGCACTTATGTAAAATATATAAAGAAGTCTGACAACTCAATATTAAGAAGAAAATTGGAAAAGCAGACAAAATATTGTAACAGATACTTTAAAAAATAAGATACGCAAATGAAAAATTAGAACAAGAAAAGATGTCCAGTATCACTATTTGAGAAGTTCAAATTAAAGCTATAAGGTACTACTATATATCCACTAGGATGGGCAAAATTTAAAAATACCACCATGCCAAGTGCAGTAATGATGTTAAACAACATCTTGGGAATGCAAAAATGGAATAGTCAATTTGGAAAATAGTTTGGTAGTTTCTTACGAAGTTGAACACACCAAATGACACAGAAATTGCATTTCTAGGTATTTTCCCAAGATAATTAAAGAATGTATGTTCACACAAAGGTCTGTACTGAAATATTCACTAGAGTTTTTTTCCTAATAGGCCCAAGTTGCAAAGAACCCAAATGTCTATTTAGTGGTGACGGTATGAACATATTATGGAACATCCATACCATGCAGTAAAGCCATAGAAACAAACTACTGATACATGCAATAATATGGATGAAATTAAAAAGTATTATGTTAATTGAAAAAGGCAGAACACAAAAGACTATATCCTGTGTTTTTCTATTGTAGTTTTTAATATTTGAATATTGTTTTGTGTTATTGTCCTGTTTTTCTTCCTTAGGGTCTTGAATTACAGATATATTACTTCCTCTGTTTTTATCCTCTTGAAAAGCTTACTCTGGGTAAGCCAGCCTTGGTGTAAGACGTCTGACTACCCTGAAATTGCCATGCTGTGTCATAAGACATGGAGAGGAATCGCGGAAACAGACAGATGCTGGTCAACCCCTGTAGTGCTAGTCACCTCTCCTGAGAGTTTAGATTTTAAGTAAGCAAGCATTTTAGATGCTGACACTAGTCAAGTCTTCTGATGACTACTTTAGATGCAGTGAGATATTCGTTTAATGATTCACTTTAGGAAACTGGCCTTGAAATATTATAAAATTATATACTAAAATACTCTCAACTCTCTCTTACCTCCCACCCCACTCCGGCACAAAAAAGAAAAAAGAAAGAAAAAATACTCTCAACTTTATTTTGCCTCGAACTTTAGATGCTAATGTGAATAATGAAATGCATTTTTACCGGCTTAAGAATATTTGAAAAAGCTTTAGGTGAAAGCAATAGAATCCTGATATTACCTAATAATATATTAATAACTAAAATAGGTAGCAAAGAAATTAGCTTGTCAGACTCCTGACAAGAAAGTTATCTAAACTTTATAAAATTTAAAAAATCATTATGAATATAAAATGATATTTTTAATTTAAAAATTACCCAATTCACATCTCCATAAATTAGTAAGGAGAACTAGAATGCTGATTGGTGGTACTTTTATCCTATATGAAGTTAAAATGAGATGATATTGGTTCCAAAATACCAGACAAATACTAAGAAATCTGAATAAGTACAACAGCATCTCAAGAATGGCATGAAATTACAAGTGATAATACAAAAAATAAATTTTATGAAAGAAATTAATATAGAATATATGATGAACTTAGTATGTACAAAAATAATAAATAACTGAAACTGTTATCAGTACCTAGATAAAGAAAATAAAGGAATGTGAAGAATTTATCAGATGAATAACATTTTTACATGATGATTTTCCTTTACTCCCCTAACGGATCTCTAACTTCTAGGAAATTCCAGCCTTGTGAGAAATTTCAGAGGTCCAAGTTACAGGCCTGAATGAAATAAAGCTACAAGTAAGATTTTAGGTAAGAGTCCCAAGACTCTGTAACCAAACTAAACAACAACACCTTCGTCAATTTTCAGTTTACTTTTTTCCCCAGGATATTTTTCTGCTTCTCATGTAAATTTACTAACACTTAAGGTATAAAAAGAGAGTGGATTGGCTATATTAGCAGCAGTGTTACTGGTCACGATATCAGAGAGGTTTTACAATCTGTTCTACTAATGCTAACTTACTGTCCACCAAAGTTGCACTGAACTCACACTCACAACCTTGTTCTGCTGGGCTCCAAATCAGCTCCTGTATGTTCTGTATCACAACCAAGGTGCATACCTTGCAGCAATCCAAAAAAGGGAAGAATTTGTGGTACTCTGCTTAGGAACTAGTAGATGTCAGATCCAATGGGCATTTCTCAGTTGTTACCTTACAGGATTTACAATACCGTCTTATACTTAATCTCTCCTTAATGTCTAAGGCTTCTCTGGTCTGGCTCCTGCTGCTTAGGCTTCTCTTATCACCAACATGTCTTACTGTCACATCTCCAGGCACCGCTCTTGGCCACTGATGTTCCAATTCCACATACACTTCTCACACTGGGCCTTTCTTCGCGTCTTCGGTTTCAGCATTGCTGATGACACTGATCTGCATCTCTGAGCTAACTCTCCCACCTCCTTGACATCCCCACTAGGCACCTCAAAAAAGGATGATCCCCAAGAGCAACTTCTTCTTGTGTTTCCTATTTTTATGAATAGTCCAGTGTCCACAATTCCCTAAGCAGCAAATCAAAAATTAAATGATATTTCTCTGTATATTTAGTCATTTAGATCCTAGTGATTTTAGAATCTAAGTATCACTAGAATTTCTTCTCAAACTACCTCAATTAATGACCTCATCATTTTTATAACCGAATGACTGAAAAACTCCTGACTGTAGCAGCCTCCCACGTATTTTCCTTGCTTTCACTTTTGTCCTCTCCACTTCAAGCTCTGTACTGCTGGAAAGTATTCTTTCTAACATTTCTTCATGGAAATTCTTCCATGATGCTCCACTGCCTTCAGAACAAAATCTAAATGACTTGGGAAGGAAGATGTCTCCGAACGTGACCTGACTACCTGCTGAGACTCTTCTGTCCTCCTTCTGCAGAACTTTATGCGTTATCCGTGCTGTGCTATCCTGGGGGTGGGACCTGCATGCTCCGGCACATTCTACATGTTCTGTTTACTTGCGCAGGAACGCCCTCCTTCCAATCCTTACTGCTATAACTTACCCTTAAGTCACAGTCATCCTTAAGTCTTAGTTTAGCAATCACTTTAAGAAGAGTGATTTCCTACTCTTCCATCTTCTGCTTTCCTTTCCTCTCTTCCTTCTAGATTAATTCAAGTGATCATTCTCTGCATCGATAGCACCAGTATTATCATAGCCATAATGGTACTATAACGTGTCATTACTCTCATCTTGAGGTCATTCTGTGAATACGCTCATTGAGAAGAATGGCAGAATCATATTATTTAAATCAATTAATTAATCTATCTCAGCTATATCTTGCTAAGCCCACTTCTTTGAATTTATGTAAATAAATTACATGCAATTATGATGCGAATCCATTGCACTGATAAGCCCATAAGAAGGCAGTGTTGGTTTTTCACAACAGCATTTCTCTTACAATCCACCTCCATTGAGATTTTTTAGTACTTTAAATACAGTCACATGTTGCTTAATGATGAAGACACATTCTAAGAAATGTGTCATTAGGTGATTTCATCACTGTGCAAACATCATAGAGTGTACTTACACAAACCTACATGGTATAGCCTGCTACACACCTAGGCTATATGGTATAGCCTATTGCTTCTAGGCTGCAAACCTGTATAGCATGTTACTGTCTTACGGGACCACTGTCGTATATGCTATTTGTCATTGACAGAAATGTTATGTGGCTCATGAATGTCATATTGGCAAACATACAGCAAGCATGGCCAAGAGCATGCTAACTCCTATCTCAACTGTTATATTTAGATTTCATGATAAACATCCCAGAGCACAGACTAAAAGGATGCTATTGCTAATTAAAAACCAATGGACAGTAAGTGTGAATTGAGTAAAAACTATTCACTTCAATGGGCCCACTAAAGAAGCCTATCTCAGGGGAAAAATTGGATATAAAGAGATTTGACTATGCTGCCATTTGGTTGAGCTCTATTAGTCTACCAGAGCTTACGCATGACAGGCCAGTATCCGTGTGCTCAGGTCTCTTAGATATCACACAGATGCTGCCCATTGGTAAGTTATGGTGTATGTGTGGATTGTTGATGTGTGTTCATAGCTTCCCTTACTTTAATTCTCTCCCTCCATCTCAATCTTATTTCAAAAATATAACTGCTATGTTCAGTATTTTTTCTACAGCAATTAAGTTTTCTGCATTTCTAGGAAGCATCCCTGTGTAGAATAAATGGCAAGGTGAACCTAAAGCAAAACCAAAATTAAATGAGTCACCATAAGGATATACATAGTGGTCATAGATTTCCTCCCCAGCAATGATAAATCGAAAGTGAAATAGCCTTACTATGTTTCAAGAACTAAAGCACTATTTTAAAGTACATTTTATAATCTAAAAGAATAAAACATTGGGATAGTAATTATATAAAAACTTCATTTTTATTAAAACTGCTAAATATAAATAATTTTTGTTTTTGCTTTCTCCATATACATAGCAATGATGTAATTACCTATGCATTTTAAAATTATATATATCACATATAGAATCAGTCCACCTGCTTCGAAACATTAAATTTAGTCCTTATCTATAAGCCCAATTCAAAAACAAAAATTCCGAAAAAAAAAAGACGACATGCCAAATAAGATAAATAATGTAGGAGTATTAACGCTAGAGAAAACCATCTGGTTAATCTGAAAATCTGCTTTTGTGTGTCAATTTTTTTCTACAATCACCAATTAATTAATCTCCTAAGTTCTCT
Source organism: Avahi laniger (assembly GCA_963575035.1). Lineage (NCBI taxonomy): Eukaryota > Metazoa > Chordata > Mammalia > Primates > Indriidae > Avahi > Avahi laniger. Next base: position 2,524 of record CAUYSK010055114.1, on the reverse strand, counting down.
AGGTTTAGAATAAAATGCAGATGCCAGCTAGTGCCTTCTAGGAAGCTTTTCTTCATTCTACCATGCAGAAATCTCCTTTCTCTCCTCTGAAGTCCCATAGACCTTCAACAGTACTTCTGACACAAGTGATAAATATCACTTTACACTTAGTATAATTTTTGTATCTTATTTTCCCCACTGGACAATAAATTCTTTGAGGGTAAGATCTATGTTCAATCTAGATTTCTATGCCCTACAATATCTATCACAGCGCTTTGCACATATTAAACGTGTACTTTATAAATACAAAGATATTCTCCTGAATTTACATTATCAGCTTTTTTTTCAAAATAAACTACTTACTAAATTACAATTTCTATTTTTCTTCCTACTTCTCAATAGTTCCTGTTTAGCTTTTTTTTTTTTTTTTTTTTTTAACTGAGACAGAGTCTCACTCTGCTGCCCAGGCTAGAGTGCAGTGGCATCATCACAGCTCACTTTACCCTCAAACTCCTGGCCTCAAGCGATCCTCCTGCCTCAGCCTCCTGAGTAGGACTATAGGCATGCCCACCATGCCCGGCTATTTTTTCTATTTTTGGTCTTGCTCTTGGTCAGGCTGGTCTCAAACTCCTGCTCTCAAGCGATCCTCCTGCTTCAGCCTCCCGGAGTGGCAGGATTACAGGCGTGAGCCACTGCGCCCGGCCTATTTTACCGCTTTTGCTAACATCTCTCATCCCTGCCCACCAAGGGAATTTGTTCATCCATCTGTTTGTTTATTCATTCAAATAATCTAATAAATATTTGCCAAGTACCTATGATGTGCCAAGTAGTGTGTGAGGTGCTAGGGTTATACCAGTAAACAAGCCTCTTAGGAAGTTAAAAGTTTAGTGGGAAAGACAGACAAGTAAGTTGGTAATTATAAAACAATGTGATGAGTATTATAATAGGTGTGAATACATGATACTGTGTAAAAAATAAGAGGCACTTAAGAGTGTTTGAGTTTTTGTTTGCAAATTATCATTTTCCCTCTATCACTGTCCCCCTGGTCATCCATCTATCCGTCTATTTTCAAGTATTAGATAATATGTGTGTGTGGAACAAAATACGAAAGCTACAGAATATATCAGTAAAAACAAGTTTTCCTCCTAGCCTATCCCCAGCCACTCAGTTTGTCTTCCCAAAGGCGAGCACTAACATCCAGTGTATCATTCCAGAGATATTCAATGAATACACACAGGTACACAGGTAAGTGGTCTAATTTTATTTTACCACAATGGTAGCATGCTTCATACACTGTCTGTACGTTGCTTTTTAAATTTTACTTTTGTATCAGCCCATATTGGGCTGCCTCATTCTTTTTAGTGTATCTAGAGATTCCACTGCACGGATGTAACACAATTTATTTAAGCACACTTCTTATTGAATGCTCATTTAAGGTATTACAGTGCTATGATGAATATATTTATCCACACATAATTCTGTGGTGTATCTGTGTGTGTCTATAGGATAAATTCTTAGAAGTGAAATTGCTGAGTACCAGAATATGTGCATTTTCAATTTTGATAGATACTGACATAAAGGTTTCATCAACTTCATTTCACCTTTGTAACGTAAATTACAATCTTTTAAGGGAATGGCTCCCAAAACTGTATGGATTATCCACATGATCCAAAAGTTATAACATTTACTTTCTGTGATATTTTCACATACATATTTCCTTACAATCTTGGGAAAAACCTTTTCAAAACCAAATTTATAATCTTACCCTTGACATGTTCTTCACAACTTCACTGTATCTGTATCTCCGATTCCCAATAAAAATCATCATTTGTTTCTACCCACATCCAATTAATTGGTCATTATGATGTACCAACACTAGAGTTTCACAACATCCATTTTCTTCATAGTTTCTTAGCCATTTGACTACAAGGGTCTAGTTCTGCATGCCTGGATTATTATTATTTATTCAAGTTCTTCTTGCCCTATGCTCATTTACCAGTGATTCTGCTCACACCATCCTCTTTGCTTGAGATATCCTCTTAAATCAGTTCCCTGGTTGAAATATCATTAAGCCTACCCTAAATACGAGATCATCCATAAAGCATTTTCTTTTATGAATTTATTAGCACTTAGGTTTTCACTACACATTCTAATTTATAATGCACTTGTAAGACAAAATATGTACTTCATAGCAAGGATAATGTCTTAACACATTTTGATAAACTCACAATTTTGAGTGCCTAGGCACTCAAAATGTGTTTACCAAATAAATGAATAAGTTTTGCAATCAACTAATTTCTACAAACCAGATAACTCTACACGAAAAAATTTCTATAGAGGGGCCAGGCGCAGTGGCTCACGCCTGTAATCCTAGCACTCTGGGAGGCCGAGGCGGGTGGATTATTTGAGCTCAGGAGTTCGAAACCAGCCTGAGCAAGAGCGAGACCCTGTCTCTACTTAAAAAAATAGAAAGAAATTAATCGGACAACTAAAAATACATAGAAAAAATTAGCCGGGCATGGTGGCACATGCCTGTAGTCCCAGC
>CAUYSK010055111.1:0-66493 GCA_963575035.1 Avahi laniger | reverse complement strand
ATTTTCCAAGTATTCTCCCCAACATATAATAACATCCATATTATGCTTTGATTTGCAATATCTTAAAAATTCAAAGAGTGGCTAAGTCAAAATGAACACTCTAAACTGCTGGAATTGAAATAGACTGTATTTCATTGTACTGATCTCCAGAAGGGCAGACCCACCTCAGTCATTGAAGGCTAAAGAGTTGACTGAATTCTGGGCCAGTGTGGGCAAGGATAAAGAATATTCATCAAAGTCAATATATTATTGTTATTCATTTCAACCATGGATTTTTCTTAGGTTCCTTTTTATTTATGTCTCTGCCTACCTTGGAATTATAAGCAGCAAAGCTTAAAGGCAATGATAGAAAGAGGCCTGATTTCACAAACAATATGCCCGGTGAGGAATCTGTTTGCCTGAAATAAAATGAAAAATGCAGACATGGTTCAAGGTCGTATTCACTCACATGGTGAGAACAGAGGCTGAAATTAAAGGGCCATGAGTATCTGGGGAGGGAAATCCTTCATGCTGATTCCTCGGAGATGAATTTACGTTATGAACCCAAGCCGCATTTGTGCAACACTTGCCTGTTGCCCTATCTGTCAAATTTACATTGCGAGTCTGCTGGGCCCAGCTACAATTTTAAGTTTGATAGCATGGTTGACAGTCTATTATGCTCAACATATTTTTTTAAACTTTTATTTTCAAAGAAAAAACCCCAGCTTTCCTGTTCTTTTCTATTCATCATATGTGTGTGTTGCCGAGGTAGAACCTTGGAAGTTTTTTCAGTCTCAAAGTGATAGAATGGACCCATCCCAAATGCTTTACTACAAGGCTGGCCCTGGAGGAAGGCAGAGACAATGCTTCTGTGCTGACATGTTTTAAGCCAGTTCATAGAGAGACAAGTGCATATCTATTTTCCCACCATGCAGAGTATGACAGGAACTTCCCAACAGAGATACCACTCTGCTTTCTATTCCAGACCTAAGGTCCCCATGACTTAGTGACCAAAGGAATGGGTGCCCTTTGGTGTCTGTGAGGGGCAGAGTGAAGTGAAAGAACACTAAGTGTTTCTAGAACTCTCTATGAAACCAGAGCCATATTTTCCTTCTTATGTCTGTTCTGTTTCTTAACATTCACTTGTCTATAGCATCGGTCTTAAAGAAAATACCTATTCTGTAGCACACCATGGAATCAGGAACTCCTGGAAGATGAACCTTTTAATTACTTTTTCTTTCTTTTGTGATAGTTGAGAATATGAGTCTCCAAATGGTGAAGTTATTTAATCACAAGGCAAGAAAGGGTTTCACGTAGCCCTTTGCTTTGAGAAAGACATAGTTCATCGCTTACTCATTGCAGGAAGGTAGAAATCCAAGATACTGTTGATGGCCTTCCAATATTATTCTGTGAACTCAGTTGTTAATCTACCTTCATGATTGAAACCCCAGTGGTCAATATGAATCCTTAATTGTAGTCGTAATCTTCCCTGTTACAGATTTTCTCTTGCTTGGTTTTCTCGGGTGAAAGATAGAACTCAAATCAACTCATAAAATAACAACAAAACATATCCTAAAAACACAAAGTGTATCTTCTACTAGATATTGTCTAATAGAAAATAAGAACACTAAGAGGTAGGTTATTTCTGCATACAACAGTTAAATAACTCAGTGTATACAGAAAAGAAGATGAGAAAAATACACAATATCAAAAGGAAGATTTGGATCTTCCTTCCCTAGAGTATTTCTCTCTAATATATTTCCCCTACTTTTGGGTCCTTAATTGCACTATAATGGGAATGGCTCCTCAAGCCAAGGCACTGCAGTTGGCTCCTTAGAATGGCAGGAGCCCTCTCTCATTCTACTCTTTGTTTTACAGGCTTTCTACCCAAAGCTGCCCTTGACGAGGGTTTTTAATGCCCACAGTTTCACTTGGATTTGTATAAAATCCTACCTTCACATTGGATCAGTTTTTCAGATCCCTCCCTTTTGATGAGTTTATTTTGGGCCTTTTAAAATTCTGATTGAATTGAAAAGCTTGCTGGTTTAAGAGACAAGCCATCCATTGGCTGCATCCATTATGCCCTCTCTGAATCCCAGTTTCATCATCTGCAGAATGGAGGGCCAGAGATACCTGCAGAGGTATTTAAGATTCGTCTCATTTTGTGTGTTGCTTCTCTCTACAAAGTCAAAACTAAAAAAGGAAAAGGGAGAGCGTATTTGTTCTTAAGCTTTGCCAATTTCTATCATTATGTTCACCATGTTTGGATCCAAAGAAAAGTCTGGGAACATGAGTTTTAATTCCTGGAGAAGATGTAGCTGGAAAGAATAGGCCTAAGTAAGCCCAGAAACTACTAATGTTGAAGTTAAAGTCAAATAAGTAGCGACTCCCTTAACTACATTAAGGTTTGTCTCATATCATCCACTTTTCTTTTAGAATAACAGGGTATATTATTGAATAATTACACTGGAAAACCAGATATAAACTGGAGCTGCCCTGTGAAACGGTCAAAACCTCATTTGAATGGTCAAAACCTTATTAATGGTCACATCTGGCTTAATGTCAATAGATGTTTTTTTTTAAACCATGTGCTAAAATTTCAGAACATATTTTCATATAAACCATGGATCTTAATGCTTCAAACGGACTGAAAAAAATAAAACAGCATAAAAGATACTGAATGGCAGCATAAAGCTGGAAATGTCATTTAGGACTCTGGAGATGTCCTAGTTTCAAACTCATAGAAATATTGCCTAATTAACGATACCCAGTATGTACTAAAATATCTTATGAAAGACACTAATATTCATCCTTCTGCAGTTTCTGTTTCTTGGTTATGGATATTACACAAAGGTCTAGCACATTTGTCATCACCCTTACAAAATGAAGCTTTTATAATTTCATTTCATGAACTGTCCCTCTTTTTCCTTCTGCACATGAAAAATATTTTTATGTAATGTCTACTCCAGTAATTCAGTCAAAAACAAAGTCAATCAAAGAAAAAAAATATAATTTTTTTCCTTATGTAATTGCCATTTGATCCAAAATAAATACAAAATACACAACATAGCAAATAACTAGCTGAGCAGCCTCACCTGAGCAGCTTTAGTGTACAATCCACAGAGGATTTCAACTGATGTGTGCATTTATATTACAGTGCATTCTTAGAGCAGAGCGGGCGTTTTTCAAGCTGCATTTAGAAGGGCCATGGTCCATTTCCACTGCTCACTCTGGCTACCATGTTTGAGGCTTCAATATCAGCTGGTTCCACCTGGCTTAAGTCGCTATTACCTGAAGGGACCCTTTTAGTTAGGACCAAGGGAATTTAGACAGCACTGTTCACTTGTGAATGAACCCACAATTTGGAACCACCTTTAAGGCTTACTTAAACAAATGGCTGATATACACATAATATATAACATGTACACAGTAATATAATTCTCACATTGAGATGACCTTCCATGCTGATTCACAAATGAATAGATAAAATCCTTTGAAAGACCCGGCTAAGGAGATTTTCTCCATCCTGGGTCTGTCAGAATGCCCATCAACAGTGAAATCAGTTCTAAGCTGTCCACTAACTTTCTTGATATTTCATCCTGATTTGTCCTACACCTGTGTGTGGCCAACCTGATATTCCTCTGTATGAGGGCTTTTACATCAATTTCAGAGAACTCTCAGTATTTCAGTTTACAAATTTTCAGTGTTCAAGTTCTAAATACAAAGTCTTAGCTAGCTGTATTTCTATATTGGTTTCCATTATCTACTACATGTGTTCTACTATATAAGAGAGAAGTGACAAAACTCATCTCTACTCTAGTGGATGTTTTGAAAAAAATGTTTGCTGACACTCACACGGGGATGACTTCTTTATCTGTTTCTCATGGTGACTTCTCTCCATATGTGTTATATTTTTATGTTTCTTCTTCTCCTCCTCCTTCTCTCTCTCTCTCTCTCTCTCTCTCACACACACACACACACACACCCTTCGTCCATACCCACAACCTCTCTCCATAATCATCTGACAGTGTGACAGAAAGATTATACATACAAGTAGCACAGAATTGGCCTACTTTCAGAATTATCTAGTATATTAAAAATGAGACCCCTAGGTCCCACCTCTCTCTCTTGAATCAGAAATCATAAAATTTGGGAGAGTGGCTCTAAACACTGTGCTTTTAGAAAGTTCCTTGTGGTATTCACATGATCAACTATATTTGAAAATTATTGAATAAATTACCAGAACTTTAATTGGAGAAGGAAGCGTTTTGTTGAAAATGTCTCCCACACTATAGAGGAACCATTGACTTTAAGTTGCTTCTCAAGTTATATTAATAGTCTGGAATTTTTCTGATTTTAGTCCCTTTAAGTTTACAACATGTGGACAGTTTCACATTAAAAAGTTCCTAGCATATGTAGAACATATCTTAGTCACATATCTTTGATAGTGTCTCACACAATCAAAAAATCCTCAGTCTTTAAAATATGTGGTCTACTCATATCCAAGAGGGAACTGTTGGTACTACAGAGCATGAAGTTAATACAAGTAAAATAATTTAGATCAGTGTCATGAAGAATTTTCTAGATTAAAATACCTGAAGTTACAATGATTTTGACCCACATGTAACATGTCAGTTCCGTGAACCCTGGTCAAGAGAATTGCAACTCTCACACACACAGACTAAATCATCCTGACAAGCATGTTGAATGTTCTATTCTGGGGACAGGGAAGGCTAAGAGTGATAAGCTCTTAATTATGACAGGTGCCTATAGGAAGTCTGAATCCTCCTAAGCCAGCAGCTGGGGTTTCCTCTTCACTCTTTTTGAAGAGCCTTTGGGCTTTGGCTGACTCCATCCTTAGCTTGAGACAATGTCAATGATCTCTGGAAAATTCTAAAGACTGGAGATGAGCAAGTGTCCTTCCATTTTTGAAAAAGGAGAAAACAGCACATGAAACCAGTGAGCTCAACACTGTAGTAAATTTCTGGAACATATTAATAAGAAAGTTTGGGGTCCCTTAGAGAAGGAAGCCAAAATCATAAAAACCAGCACGATCACCAAGAACCACTTAGTGAATCATTCCAGCTGTGCCAGCCCAACTTCATTTCACACTTTGACAGGTTATTAGATGAGACAGAGTTTAACAGGCCTTCAGTGAGGAATTTACAAAAGTCCCTCAAGATATCCTTGCAAGTTATATAAAGAAAGATGGGTTCAATGGTAGCATGAAAATAGATTAGAAAGTGGTTGAATGATCATAACTAAATGGATCTATGTCTTTGGTGATCTAATATATTGTCCTTGGTTCACTCAAGTTCAACACATGTATCAATGACATGGTAAAAGATAAAAGAAATTCTTGTTGACTCTGAAGACCCATGTAAATTAGGAGCTAGTCAAATGAAATGGATGGCAGATTCAAGATCCAAAATAGTCTTATGAGAATAGACTCTAATAAGATGAAATTGGGATAACTGTGAGTTCAACACTTGATCCATCCAGATAAACTATACAACGATGCAGCAGGAGACAGTCAGGTTAACAGCAAGTAATATAAAAAAGGATGTAGGAGTTTTATTTGAGGATAAACTGCAAAGAGTTAGCAATATGATTAGGCCATCGAAAGAGCTGAAGGCTTCATGAACAGCAGTCGTATTTTCAGAATGATGATGGTGGCCACCTGAAAAGCTGGGAATCCCACCATAATAGAGACCTAGATATTCCTGGACTTCTGGACATGCTAGATTCTCCTGTAGAAAGCTGTCACACCTCCCTGCCATCATGCTTTGCTATCAGCTAACTCTTCCTTCAGTTCTCAATGTGTAGATGCCATAGAAAGTCATCCTGGACCTCGGGACCAAATGAGGTGCCCTTTCTCTGGGCATCTCTACAGCTAAAAGTCATCAAATCACTTCTAATACTGTATAATACTGTTGTTAATTGTCTGTTTCCCCCTCTATACTGTGAACGGCTTGCTCTGTTGATTGTTACATCAATAGGTTTATGAATGTTTCTCATCTAGGAGATGTTCAATGACCATTTATTGGATTAATGAGTGAGGTAATTCATATAGTAATCATGACTCTGAAAGAAGGGTTCAAAAACCCTTCCCAAGACAAGTGGTTGAAGAAACTACAGATGCTTACCTGGAGAAAGGAAAACTCATGGGGGTGATATGAGGGTAGTCTTCAATTATGTAGAAGTCCAAAGAGAAGTGATACAACTTACTTTACATGGCATCAAGGGTAGAAGCTTTGAGGAGAGATAGTTCAACATACTTCAAGAGATGACTATCAACAATGGAGTAAAGTCCCATGAGAGGAAGTATGTTAACACACTATGGGCACGCTTGAGCACAAGCTGTCTGGCCACATTTCATGAATGCCATAAAGATATTTCAAGCACAAGATGGGAAGCTGGACTAGATCCTAATTTTCATAAGAGTCCATGGTAGTATGATCAAGTCACAGAAACATACTCATCTATAGTTCACATTATCTTTCTCTGTAGAATAATAAGGATAAAATTTTTGTCCAAGAGAAATTACATTCATGGAAATATCATTAGAATGAAAGAGTCCATTATATTTTGATTTGATCTCATCTATTCTAGGAAACCAGGTAAACTTTTATAAGTAGTATCAAATCTCTAAGCCTATTTCTTTTTCCATACAATGAAAGACTGGGTTGAACTAAATGATTTTGAATATTCTTCTGGATATATAGTCTATTTTATGTTACCCGGTGCCTTTAAATGACCTACCCAAGGAGACTAAGTTGTTTTCCAGATGATATCCATTACATTACATGCATTATAGCTAAGTCTCTCCTGGCCAAATCCACTGAATTAGAACACCCAATAACTCAGTGTCAAGATGGTTAGATTGATAGCTAGATATTGAATTACATTTTTTTAAAAAAAGTCTTTCCCACATTAGATCAGATGGACTTCAATAGCCATGATTACTACTGAAGGGAGTCTTGCTGTCTGAATTTCCAGAGTTACTACCACAAATGATGGGCATTAATGTGCTGCAGTCTCCTCTGGAGAGAGGCCCAACCTAATCAGGATTCACAAACATTGGAATTTTTTGCCTTGACATTAGAAAATACAGTCCAAGCTTTGGACATTTTCATTTAACAGTGCATTTAGGAAAAACAAAACAAAACAGAGCTTGATCTCAGCATCAAATCCTCTGACATCACATTAGAACAGGTCATCTCTTCCATGAATACAGACAGTTCCCTTTAGGTCATGTCAAAATCACAATCAACTTCACAGGAAATAGATATTCTCTACTCAACTTACATCTTCCCCTGGACTGAATTTTGCTGCCCACCCCCTAACCAAATACATGAGCTGTCTAAGGCTGTGCCTTGTGAAAATGTAGATCACTCTTATCACAGAGATTTATGCTGTTTGGGAAAGAATACACCAGAAAATGCAGTAATAGCGACGTCTTCATCCAAGCCTAAGAAAAGGCTATAGAGAGTCCTATCAGGGTGAAAATATGATGATACATAGGCACTAAAATTATTTTTAATTCACTAGAAATAAAGAATATATTCTCTTTGTTCCTTAATTTCCATTATCTTAACCACACTGTGAATTCCATGATAAATAACTGGCATGTATCTTAATTATTTTTTAATTACTTTAACACCTATAGAACACTACTTAATATCAGGTATATTATGTAATAACTTATTTAACTCATTAATAATCCTATAGAGAAGGTACTACCATCATCCCCATTTTACAGATGAGGAAACTGAGGCACAACAGATGCCATTGTGTACCTCTCAGAGTGCCCCTTTAGGACCAAAGGGCTCATTCCTCAGCTGTTGTGGGCTACTGAGGTGCACAACTGGGCACCTCCCCTAGGAATTGCCCTCAGCCCAAGGGATCTTTCTTGCCCAGGGTTATACCCTCTCCCTGGGGGCAGCCCACATGTGAGTACTGATCATGGGTGGGAAGCACAAAGGAGAGGCTCAGCCTACTTGCCTTAATTCAGGACCTTGAACGGCCATTAGCTAAAGAGACATCTCAGCTGCAGAGGTCCCCATTGATCATCTGAGGCCTCTGTAATAACAACTGCATCAGAAGTCAACTGTACCCTCCTATGCCCAATCCGGCTGCCCTCATTCCTTCACAGGTGTTATTTATTCCCAAGGACACAACACATTTAACATCCTGCAGCAAATCTCCATCTGAGAGTCTGTTTCCCAAATAACCCAACCTATGACAAGTTTCTTTTCCAAGGTCACACAGCTAATAAGTGGCAAACCCAAGCAATCCAGCTTCATTCTAAGTGTGCTTAGCCACTATGATACTGCACTTCTTTATAAGTGGGCTTTATTTTATGTTGGCATCTCAGTTAAAAGCCCGAAGCAACATATCCCAAGTTGAAGGATCACGAATGTCCCTCCAGATATCCTAGGTGCACTTTAACAAATGTGACCCTCTTCAGATAAGTTAAGGAAATGCCACATATTTAATCCCATCTTGGAGAGTCTCCACAAATGTTAATATTTTAATGGCACTGATAAGTTATACAATTAAAAAACTGTTTACCCAAAATTTCCTGAACTTTTCCAACCATAGCATCCTCTTATGTGAAAAATCTATTAGCACCAATCTGCTAGTGTCCTGCAGAACCAGTATGGGGAACTGCTGGCCTGGAGACAGCATCACACTTCTCCCACGGGTCTTCTGCTTCCCCTTTTAAAACTCTCTCTGACATCCAGCCACTCGGAGAAGCCATTTCAGGTGGTCTAAAAGGTCTCTGACATTTTATCCATTCCCATGCAGAGCTCTTTGCATTCTGTCTTGTAAAGTACTTGTCTTTGCTTTACATGCCTAAATGTCATAATATTATGCATAAGAGTCTACATAAATGTCTGTGCAGGTTGCAAATATGCTATCCTTGCATGGAATGGTGATTGAGTGGGGAAAGTTTTAGTTCTGGATTCTAAATTCAGTCCTAACATTGTGGGGATTTAAGAACCTGCTGGACCTTACTAGGAATCCTTCCTTTTTTTTTTTTCTTCTACAAAGAAAGAGTGGGGCTGGATTTGTTGACATGTAAGATGACTTTCAACTCTAACATTACAGAATTCTATGACTTCTGACTTCATACATAATGCAGTGGTGAGTAGGCAGGGTTTAGAATCACAATTAAAAAAAGAAAAACAAAACTGGATTTAACACCCTCCTGACCCAATTTCTATTTATGTTCTTTATGCCCTTGAACATTTATATTGCACTAAAAATATTAGTTTTCTCTTTGGTAAAGTCAGAATATTATTAATACTTACTACAGAAGGTTGTTGTGGAGATTGAAAGGTAATAGACGTAAAGTGTTTAGCATTGTCAAACATGTGTTAAATGCCCAATTAATATTGGCCATTTTCTTGTCATTGGTGGTGGTGGTGACAGTGGCAGTTGGAGGAGGAAATGTTGTATCTGTGTCTAAGCTGTATTTGTTCTAGATTTCAAATATGTGGATGACTTAAATCTCTTACCCAGAACAACTTAGAGGAGCAAATGCCCACGTAACAAATTCATAAGTGCATTTGAGTGATGGTATTGAAGAACGGTGCTAAGAGGCATTGGTAAGCCTCCGTGCTCTGGCTTGTCTGCCTTCCACACTCAAGAGTGACTTGGAGAAGGTTAAGGAAACAAAACGGTGACATTGCACTGCAGTTCAACTGTGTATTGGGACTAACTCCATACCATACATGATTTAAGTTCAAGAAGAAAGAGTTAAATTTACAAAAGACTTAAATACCAAAAGGACTTGGAAAGATGACTATCATAAATAAGATAATAGTCATGATTAATGAAGAAAAATGACTGCCCGCATTTCCACTGCAGCCCATACAAGAACAAATGGACATAAATTTCTTTTAGATAAAATTAGATTGGCTACAAGGAAAAACATTTTAACCCTATGATTGGTCAGCACCCGCATATTTCACAAAGGGGTATGCTGGGACCTCTCCTTAGAGATCCACAGATGATGGGGTGAATGCACATCCGTGTAGAACAGCTAAAGGGAATTTTATCTACAGAGGGAGAGATGCCAAGTAATCCCTTGCAGTTCCCAAGATTTGATGATGATGCAACTTAACATTCTAAATGCTGCTGTTCCCACCACAGACTGCTGACAAGGAGATTTCTCAAGGGATTCCCTGAGCTAAATTTCCCCTTTAAAGACCCAAGGCATAAATCAGCTAGGGGTGGGTGTATTCAAAGAGCAGTAACAACCACTCTCTAATTACACACAATCTCCTAAACAGCGCACCAACAGAGCAGCAGAGACTGGCACTAGTAAATGAAATTTTTAAAACCCTGCTGTAATCACTCCCCTGACGTGCCCTCTTCCTTAAGCTCCACTCTCAGTTATTTTTTATTTATCATAATTACTTTAGTAATAAGATTTGTTTCCTTGTTATTATATCAATTCCAGTGCAGAGTAAAAAAAAATAATGGCCAAAAAGAGTTATGTTTCTTATTTATCTCCTTGGCCATTAGTTATTGGGCCGGGGGGAAGGATGACGGAGCAGCGAGAAACTGCAACTAGAGAAGAAAGTGTTTCTGTGGAGCGAGGATGTATGGGAGCATATTTGTAAGAAGGGAGCTGGGCAATGAAGGAGTAAGGCTAATAATTCAAAATGGCTGGGTGGCCCAGAGAGCAAGATAACCAAGAAAAGGTAACCTGGAAGTCAGGGCAGGGAGGGTGAAGCCTCACTATCAAAGTGCATGTGCTGCCTCTGACTTTCCTGTTTACAAACTCTGGCCTGCCAGGCAGAAGGGCCCAGACAGAACTAGGCAGCTGTTAGCTCTAAGGCAATTTCCCAGCGCCCACCTTGGAGGTGCAGTTCCTTCTGGTTCCTGACTGGGTACACTTTTCTAGGAACCTGGGCTTCTATGATCTTGAGGCTTGGGTACAAGGAGATTTCTTTTGTTTCCCCTTTAGACATTTCTCAAGCTGGGGAAGACAGACTCCACGGGCCACAGACTCTGCTCATTACAGATGCCCTGAAAAGCTTTTGGAGACTCCCTGATGGAAACTGATTATATGCTGGCCTCCAAAGGCGAGAAGCCAGGTATTTTGTCCATTCCAATAGGCCAAGTAATTGTATTTAAAGACCAAGCATGAGGAGGAAAAAAGGCATTAGCAGAACTCCCCAGTCTAAGCTTTCCCTACTGCTGTGTTTTCTTGTATCATTTATTCAGTCCGACACCCACTCCATAATTTTAAAATCAGAAAGACAATCCATGCTTTAACAAGACAGTTATATGTACCTAAGAGAGCCTGTCTCATCTTTGACCTTTTCCCTCCCTCTGCAGAATTTCTATCCTACTGTTGAGGCTTGTCCTGGATCTCTTTGAGAAACTAAGAAATGAAAGGCAGGACAAAGATCATAAGCCTACTTAGACTAGTCGTTGAGAAGAGCTTTGTTGCCCTGCCATTAAAATTTACACATCAGAACACAATAAGAGGAACCTTTACTGTTGTATAGTGTTAAATAGTTTTGAAGTACTGTGGTATTTGATCATGATACTAACCAAAAGCAAGGTGCAGGAGTTAGAGCTTACTACTCCCTTAACAAATTGAAGAAACAGAAGCAGAGGGATTAAATAACTTGTCCAAAGCCACACAGCTGGAAAGGTTTGACGTAAGCTGGGTCTACTTCCCTTCTCCTGGTCAGAATTCTTTGTACTACATCACCATCACGATCATCACAGATGAAAAAAACGCTAGAGCCAGGGAGAATGAAGGAAAAGCAAAAATTGTTTCCCTTTGAGAAAGGCAATGAGATTGTAGTATAGTTCTGATAACCAGGGGAGAGACTCTCCCTCTTACTTGGCAAAAGCAGAGCGAGCGCCCTGAGAGTAAATAACAACAACAACAAAAAAAAAAATCCTCAGTTTTGGCAGTTGTTGTCAGGACTGTGCTTCCTATTTCCAGTTATAGATTTTCATGTATTTTCGGCAGCCATGTAACATTCATCCCTAAATACACGGTAGATGTGATGGGAATTGAAAAATTACAAATCTGTATTATACCCAAGGGTTTGCTTTATATAGACTTCTAAGTGTATGTTGAAAGAAAGTGCTATGAGTGAGAATGCCAAAAAGAGAGATGTCTAAAGGGGAAATTGAGACAGAAGATTAGACACTCACGTATGTCCCCCTATTCTGCGCCCCTGCCCTACAAGAGGATTGGAGGAGGAGGAGTGGGGGGAGGAAGGGAGGAACACTGAATTGCAGACAGACATCAGACTTTGCCCAGCCAGTGAAGGAGCAAAGCATTTAACAAAACAAGTGCATTTCCCCAAGAGCCTCGGCACCAACTTGATCAATGATTCTGCAACACTGAATCATTTTTAATTTAATGCTTCTGGGAAGTGAGGGGGAAACCCATCAACTATAGGCACAGTTGGCAAGAGCTGGGTATTAGCACTTGGCAGCATTTATTATCGCTGTTTATGATGGCATAAATTAGGTTTATGCTGATATAATTAATAACCCTAAATTTGGGAATAATAAATAGTAATATTTATTTGGAACTGCAATGTCTGAGGAAGGCAAATGGAGTCCTCAAGCGCCTGACTCTCTCTCTGTGCAGGAGGTGGTAAGGATGGGGTATGAGTGAGGCAGCCCTTGGGAATGCACTTGCAGGACCCAGCCCCAGCACTGTGCATCATTTAACACTATGCAAATGACTTAGCAGCAGGACCCTAAGACTTCCCAGAGCAAATAATTTCCATTTTGGTCTCTATGAACAAGTTCATCAGCAAGATTGAACGTGTTGCATATCCCTCTAGAACCAGGGCCTTCAAATGTTCTCTGAGTCCATACTATTCCTATGGTTTATGTACAGAGGTTTGGACAGTTGAAAAAAAATGCCATGTTTTCTATGGGTCTCTCGACCTCCATCCCCTTGTCTAAAGAGGCATCGTGGATGCCTTGCCAATTGCCTATGGACCATGATTTGAGAATTACTGAAAGACATTTGTAAGGAAAGAATTTAAGGCAGAAAACAGTTACTTCTGGATTTTTTTTAAAGTCAAAGGTATCTATCTCATTTTATCAAGTTGTGAACAAAAGCAGTGAAATTAAAATATTCCTATAAATATTCCCTTTTTATTTGTCTAGGGACATATCTTAGCATTCCAATTGGCTGAGGTTTTCACCCTACTTTTTTCCAATGAGGGCAGGAAGTAGATGGGGGAAAATATAGTTCCTTAGACCTCTTCTGGATCAGAATAACAATTTTTCCCATTTCCAAATATAAAGAAAGTAAAGCAAAGAGAGTTTGAATGCCCTTTGCCCAACTTCCCTGAGAGTGCCTTGACAGAGATGTGCAAACAGGGTAGAACCAGAACGCAGACTGAAATTTTCATTCAAACACTCAACCTTTGCTCCATGTCTAAAAAATCTTAAATTTTTCTTAAAAACAAAACAAAAATGTCCATCTACTAATAACTGTGCTCCATTCCAAACAGTACAAAATAGCAGAGCAATCTAAATTAAAAAGTGAGGAATTAAACACAATTGCAAGTTTAAGCTCTTTGGTCAGCCCCCAGGAAGAGCCGCTGAGTTCCATATTGAAGAAACAGGTGGCTGACGTAGATTAAGTGTTAACTGCTAAGAGATTTTAATTTTTGGATAAGCAAACATTTCACAGAGGGATGCCACAGCAGGAGGTTTGGACTGTCTTGGCCTCTCTCTGAAAGGAGAAGTTTGGAGGTGAAACCTTGGAATGAGAGTTCATGGGGAGTATGATCTCATGTCATGCCATCAGCACCGTTAGCCTCATTTCTACAGAAAATGTGGACAGAATCAACTCATCTTCCCAGAGCCCACAAAACATGCAGAACTTTCTCCTATATATCCTTCAGCTTGTGATCATCTATAGCCTTCAGGAAGGGGAACACAATGCCTTGCTGTGTTACAGAGAGAGAAAAAGATAAAGAGACAGAGAGACAGGAACAGACAGATTGAGAGAAAAAAAGAAAGAGAGAGAGAGAGAGAGAGAAAGAAAGAAACAGAGAGGCACTGGGAGGTTGACCACCCAACGGCCAGTCTTCCTGTGCCTTTGCTGATCTCCCCTCCTTCTTCCTGCCCCTCCCTCTTCATCCAGCAGAGGAGCCTTTGTCCTCCACCCTTGCTTTGCGGGGGAACACTGTGGAACTCACACCCACAGGCATACAGGGAACGTGTGCTTTGGAAGCCAAACATGGACCAGCAAATCTATGGAGTCAATTTCCAACATAATCCAAGAGTTTTAAGAGAATAAATCCTCTAAGCTTCAGAAGATCCACAGACCCACTGCCTATTAAAAGGGTCTGGGAGACTGGGAGACTGCCCAGACTTAAAACCAGTCTCCTTGATGTGTCTGCATTTCTTTTAAAACAGTTAAGTAATGACTAATAGAAGGGCAAAGAAATGAACAATGCTAAATAATTATGATGCCCACAAGGTTCAACAAAAGTCATGCCTCAAATGGATAGGACACAAACTTTACCTTCTGATATAACCTACAGAAAAACATTTTAGCGTCCTTCCTCTGATCTGGAATGACCTTACCTGGAGGGCCACATTTTAAGAGATTTTAGAAAGAGCAGGTGCACCCAGAGTTAGACTTAACAAACATATTAGGCACCTACTACCTCCCAAGTTCCATGCTAGAAACATTCAAGAGGACAGTCACCAAGATGATTGTCTGGAAGTGTTGACATAGTGGGGCAGTATAGCCTAGTGGAAGAAATAGAAGCTTTGAGACCAGACAAACTTGAGTTCAATTCCTAACTTGGAAATTTACTGCATATGTGACTGACCTTGAGTATGTCACTCAATCTCCTTTTGCCTCAGTTTTTTTTTTTTAGTCTACAAAATGGAAGTGAAATATTTACTTTTTCAAGTAGTTAAAATAATTAGAAGTCATAAATATAAGAAATCTAAAAAATTGAAATCATATGTTTATCCTATCAGATTAACAAAAAATAAAAAAGGTTGATAATGTGCAGTATTAACAAGGGTATGGGAACCAAGCACTTTTAGCCATTGTTATTAGGAATATATTTTGTGAATTTTCTAAGGAGAGTAATCTGGCAATAATATGTATCAAATATAAAATACATATAACATTGGGTTTAGCTGACTACTTTTGAAAATTTATCTTAAGGAAATGACCAGAAAAATTTACTAAGAATATTACTAGACTATTCATTCTTCTATTGTTTATAATGGAGAATTGTTTAAATTAATTACTGATGATATCATTTGTATTCTTTGCTTTAGGAAGATTTTGTTAGTTTATAAATTATACTACAAAATTTATTATCTCATGAAAGTTAAAATAGGTATGATATAGAAATCTACTTGAGGAAATAGCTGATATAATTAAAGCTGTCAATTTTCAAACAAATGACTAATGGATCTCCTCCAACTTGCATTTTTCTCTGGGCAGGTTGATTCAGAAGAGTCTCCATGTCACAAAATTCTAGAGGCACTATGTGATTATAATAGATTACAATGTGAATGATGCCTCTTGGAATTATGTAATGCAATAGTCTTGAATTTGGGTGCTTTTGAATTTCTTCTTTAAGCTTTCTCTCTACATGTTGAATTGTTTATAATAATGATGTGTCATTTTTTTCCATTAGAACAATAAAACCATTTTGTTTTTTCAAAACAAAGAAGTCACATACACACAGTTCTAAGCACCATGATAGTGCATGTCAGGCACTTAGTTAATAGATGCTTTGTGCTTATTTTCACCTATTGTCAAACCTCTGCAAACTACAGGGCTCAGACTCCCTTGCCAGTTGACTTGCCTGTAGCTTCTGCCAATGAGAGGCATTAGAGAGAGAGAGGAAGGCAGGAGAAAGGAAAGAAAAAGATCCACTTTCTGATTTCCAGTTCCAGTTAAGGAAGCTGGAACAGCTACAGGCCAGTGAGTCAATCCCTGCTTCTTGAGCACTCATGGAACCAACACTGCTGCATACCCTCAAAGGTGCCAGCAACAAGAGAGACCTAAATGGTTCCCTTACCATTTGGATACAGGCCACTCTAGACCCATCCATCCCCTAGGCTGTGCCCTCTGGTGCGCTGAAGCCCCAGCCAGGTCAGTCTCCTTTCTCAGAGTTCCAAACTCCAGCCTCATGGAGCCCCTCAAACTCCTAGAGCCTAGTAACACCATTTTTCAGGCATCTTGTCCTGTTACAGAGTTTTCATTATTCACGACGATTGACAATAGGAATAACCAATCCACTCAATGATTGTACACTGCTCCCTGCCCACATAGAAGCCGTCACAGACAACAATTATCATAGTTCAAATAGCAAGTATGCACATTGCTGTGATCTCTAGATTCGGCATCATATGCTCCTGGGTTATTTGTATAATCCCATCGAGGTGGGAAAGCAGCCTAAGCAGCAACTGAGGTAGAATTTCTCACCAATCTGTTGTTTGGGAGCTCATAGAGGATCTTCTATTCTTGTTCAAATTTTTAAAAACGATGTACTTAGTAATAAGTCCTCTATTTAAATACACTGATCTGTGAAATCCAAAAATCTAAGAACCACTACTACATGTTATTATATGGAAGAGACTTAAAATACATTAAAAAGTAGATCTAAGTAGGTTTCATCCCAGGGATACAAGGATGGTTCAACATATGCAAATCAAAAAAAGGGATTCACCACAATGACAGAAGCAAAAGCCAAGACCATATGATCATTCCAATTGATGCAGAAAAAGCATTTCACAAAATCCAGCACCATTTCATGGTAAAAATCCTCAAAAAACTAGTCATAGAAGGAACATACCTTAAAATTATAAAAGCCATATATGAAAAACCTATGACCAACATCATACTGAATGGGGGAAAGTTGAAAGTATTCCCACTAAGAACTGGAACAAGACAAAGGTGTCCAATGTCACCACTTCTATTCAACACAGTGCTGGAAATCCTAGTCAGAGAAATCAGGCAAGACAAAGAAATAAAGGATATCCAAATCAGGAAAGAGGAGGTCAAACTATCTCTGTTTGCTGATGATATAATCTTACATCTAGAAAACCCTAAAGGTTCCACCAAAAGTCTCTATTTGTGTCTCCACCTGAGATTAGGAACAGCTGGTAGACTAAACTGAACAAGGATTTTAGAGCTAGAAAGACTGGGTTCAAATCCCAGCTCTGTCATGAGCTTGCTATATAACCTTGAACATGGGTACATACGTGTGTGCATGTATGTGCATGTGTGTGCATGTGTGTCTCAATTATCTGGACAATTTTCCTTGCCGTTTCTGCCTCAAACTTGGTATAATCTTGGAAAACTCGTCTTACCTGTTTGGTCTCAGTTTCCTTATGATTTGAAGCACTGGTACTAAATAATATACAAGAACCTGCCAAGCTAGAACATTTTAAGATTCTTTCATTCTATTTCCCTTAAATTTTCACAGCCAAGTGATGGAGATAGACATGAGTTCTAGCCCTGGCTCTATAACATGAGCTATTTAAACTGCACCCAAGACCTGAACCCCTGCGTGCTTAAGCTTTCCTATAAATTATTAGTTTTCCTAAATTGCATAGAAGACCTACATTTGTTGGGCCATGGTGATGATTAAATAAGGCAATATATGTAAAAGAACTAAATACTTTCTTAGCCCATATAAAGTGCTGAATAATTTTTTTAGATAAACTTTATAAGTACTCTTATTTGAGTAGAGTAAAGCCTTCACAGCTCACAGTGGAGTAAAAGACTATTGGCACACACTTTAAATGGTCCCACGTTGTTAAATTGTCAAGATTTTTTATCTGATTTTTGCAGTTTGATTTGTCTCCTCTAGTGCATTCGGCTATTACTTCTTAATACCTTGGTGTGTCATTTGTAATTCGCGCTTTGCTCTTTATTGCTGTTTGCTTCTGTTCTGCAATGGCCTTGGAAGGAGGTAATTAAGTTTGTAGAGTTATACATACTCTAAGAATCGATATGCTCTGATTCTCCTGTAACTAAATTGTTAGGCTCTGTGTTGATTTTATAAAAATTATTTTGTCATTACCACCCAACAACTAAAATTTGAAAATTAGGAATCACGTTTGACTTCTTCCATCCCTTGCCCTGTCCCTGTTTACACATTATGGCTGCCATTAAAGTGGTATAGGTACCACCTACAATCTCCTCACTTCCCATTTTAATCAAGCCATCATTATCACTTCTGATCTAATGCAATTTGCTGACTCCCTATTATATTTAATTCCACCTTAGGAAGAATATAAGAGTCAAGGGGCCAAGTGCAGTGGTTCATGCCTGTGATACTAGCACTTTGGGAGGCTGAGGCAGGAGGATCACTTGAGGCCAGGAGTTTAAGACCAGCCTTAGCAAGAGAAAAGCCCTGTCTCTACAAAAAAACAAAAAAAGAAAAAAGAAAAATTATCCAGGCATGTTGGTGTGCACCTGTAGTCCCAGCTACTCAGGAGGTTGAGGCAGGAAGATCAGCTGAGGAGATTGAGGTTTCAGTGAGCTATGATGACACCACTGTACTCTAGCCCCAGATGACAGAGTGAGACCCTGTCTCAAAAATAAATAAATAAATAAAAATAAAAATATAAAAGAGTCAAGGAACCACTGAATCAGTCCTTCTGATTTAGTTAGAACTCACCCCAGTTCAGTACTACCAGGCCAATAAGATAGCAATTTGTTTCTTTTGGAACTTACCATAACCATCCATCTTTATATTTTGTTTTCCTGTTCAGAAATGTGTTGCTAAGAGATCCTTGGCTTGGCAAGATCCACTATATTTTTCTGGAAAATCCTGGCTTTGTCCCCATGACCACTGTTATTAAAACCTCCCAGACATCTTCAGAGGTTTTCTCACCACCACCATGGAAAGGAACTACTCTACTTTCACAGATTCTTGCAAGCTCCAAGGAGGCCCATGATTACTTGTGAAAGAAAAGTACAGTCTAGTAGGTTAAGTGCCAATTTTAGGTTTGGATTCTCTAATCATTATGTGAGGATTGCCTTTTTGCTGGTCAGACGACACCCAGGGCAGTTCTATCACCTTTAAGAAGCCTATTAATAAGAGTATGTTCAGAGAAAATCAATAAAGATGAGAACATCAGAAACAATATCACATTAACAATGTCTAGGTGAATTGCATCAAGCTGTGATAGACTTTGCATGGGGAAGTTCAGGCTTGTGCAAGGAGCGTTATATTTTATCCATGAATACCTAAAGGGAATTTGCCCAAGGGAAGCATGCCTAAAATGGGTGAAGCTCACAGGGCAAAGACCAAAACACAATAAAACACAGATCTACCTAATTATACACAAGGGAATGAGCACGCCCTGAAGTGGAATGTCAACCACAGAAATAGTTTCAGTGGAAGTTAGATAAACCATGTGTTAGGTATGTTCAAAGGAGGGCTCAGGTGCTGAAACTTTTAAGCCCTTTTGTTGTGAGATGTTATGCATCTAGGCAGGCTCAAGTCTTTTCATAATGATATGCTATGACCTGTGGATTTTCCTATCTATAGAATAACACTGTGATTTCCAAGTCCCTTTCAGCCAAAATTGTTTGGGTCATCCAAGTGCCTTGAGCTCCATGATGAGAGATACTATATAAATGTAAAGGGTAATTTTAGTCATAATAAATAATGATAATGATGATGAATGCCAGTGTCATTGAGAAGAAGCTGGCCTGCCATTTGGGAGCCCAGAGCAACCAGCTGTGAGCTGGGAATAATGTGTGTCCAGGCATGGAGGAGACTCAGGACTGAGACCACATTAACCTTTACACCAGAGGCCTGGATCAAGCCCCCCCAGTTTGGAAGTGTGAGCATTGTAAATGCAAGAAACAACAATACTTAATCCCTGAGCTTGAATATTGCCTTGGGCTTATGAGACCTTTTTCCAGAAAGGTCAACATGGAGCACATTGTCTTGCTCTTCCAAAAGAAGAGAAAATTGAGCAGGGCAGGGGAGAGCCAGAATTCCAAACTAGACTTGTGACTCCAGACCCGATGCTCCTTCCATTCTCTGTCAGATCCCAGACAATTCCATGGAAGGAGAGACTTCAGAAAACAGCTAACTTGGATGAGAAAATGTTAAAATGGGATCATGTCCCCCAAGATGGCTTACATAGCTGTCTTCAATCCATTTAGGATGAGAAAGCTTGCTAGTAAAATCATTGGCTACTCAAGTAGGGAGGAGTTGGTCATTGACATCGCAGAGCTTCTGTCTGGAGTTAAGCAGCACATGGCAGGAGCCAGCTGAGTTCTGACTGACCAAAAGAGAACACTGCTTTGGGGCCTTGGCCAGCTTGAGAGTTTAGAAAAGCCTAAGTGTTGTCAGACATCTGAGTGATGCTTCTTCATGAAGGACTCGGCCTTCCAGTTTTCCCATTTGCTCAGAGGACAACCAGTCGCTATAGAGAAAGGGAAGGGACTCGACTCTGTGCCCAGCCTTCTCTGCCCTAAAACAAGGTCCACGAGGAAAAAAAAAATGGAGTCTGGGAACTGCTGAGCTAGAACGACCTGACCTGTTAGGAACACATGGGTGCCTCACTTATCTTTCCTTCTTTGCATGTGAGTGTCTATTAAAATTTTATTCTTGCAGTCTGTAGCTTTGATTTGCTTTCATTTAGCATAGTTTACCATATTTCATCATTTGAAATTTATGCTGTTTCTCTTTTTATATTTTATCATCTCTACATTTTTAGCCTTTTTAACTTATCTGTCTTTGTTTTGTGCTTAGCCTTTGAAGCTAGTCTACTCTCAGCTGTTTAACATTTAATTTCTTCCTCAAAGAAATAATTACAATTTCATCTTTCTAAAATCATTCTTATTTAAGTCACTTTAATCTCTTTGAAATTTTTTTTTTGCTTTTTAGCATTTCTTTATCTTTCTCATTTTATCATCTCATTCACTTTACCATTTTAATATTGCTCTATTTCCTCAGTTTTCTAAACTTGTATTTTTGCTTCTTTAATACTGATTTTTTAAATTGTAAATATATTTTTCATTTGTAGCTTTTCAAATTATTTTTCTTTTAGTATTTTCACTTTATCTTGTATTCTGTTTTTTTCCCCCAAAGGGTACAATGTCTGTTTCTATATTAAAAAGAATCATCTGTTACCATAGGAGGGGCTTTGTTCTTTGTCCACAAAGTTTGAAACAAGTGTTTATCAATGTTAATCTTGCTTCTCCCACGCACAGGCCATGTGACCTTGGGTGCCTCATCTGACATCTGAGCCTCAGCTGCCAAACTCTGAGAATGCTGACCCTTTCCAAAAGACTTCACCAGACACAGGCATCTTTTTGCCCATACATTCCAAAGGGGCATGTAGAGACTGAGTAAAGAGAAGAACTACTCCAACTGTCTCTTTTTTAGCCAACATTCCATTTAGCTAGGGTGACACACTTATTATAGCTGTATCCAGAATCTAGTAAAATATAACTGTAATCAAGATTTCTCTGCAGTAAATATTAATAAGTAAATATAAGCATTGGTCTTACCTGTGAAGACATCACAGTTGGAGCCCTGACTTTGCCACCAACCCACCAGGTGACTTGGGCAAGTCATTTGATTACCCTGGATGCCAATTTCCTTCTTTATAAAAAGAGAGTGCTGAACTAGATTATGTCCTCTGGCATTAATTTCCTATGATTCCTTAACTTTCTATTCAAAGAAACCATGAGACTTGCATCAATATATATGGAAAATACACTGTTATTTGTACCAGACAACAGGAACTCAAAAGAATTTATTCTTGCTAGAATACGAAGGCTTCTTCAATCACGCCCAATGGGTGAAATGCCAAAGTGTCACCATGGCAACATAAATGCAGGCTAGGTTTGGCCAGGCGCCTGACATACTTGCCGTTGATGACACCATCTGGGTTGAGCATGGGGATGATCTTGAAAATGAAGTTCTCCCTCAAGAGCCTTGCCACAGGATCACTGCTAACCAGGAACTCCAAGGCCCCCTTCATCACCCAACTGGCATTGCTCTCTCCTGGGTGAACTCGGGCAGTGATCACCTGATATGGACGATGTCCTGTAGAAAAAGGGACATGAGACAATGAAACCTAAATACACTTCCCATTGCCATTAAGATAGTCTCTGGGGGACCAGATGTACACCTGACTGGCATGAAGTTCTAAGTATGTTGATTATTTCTTATACATATCTGACCTACATTTATCCATTTTCCACCTGCCTCCATGGTCTGCAAGACGCCAGAGAGTATCAAGCTAAAGCTCAAGGCTTTAAGAAATGTATTCTGAGGCCATGTCTGGGCTGAGGTAGAAAATGTCCTTTGATTGATTAGTGATGTCTGTTCTCGTACACACAAGGAAGAAAGGAGAAGGATATGGTATCACAACAGGAATTCATCATGTCTACCATAACCCCTTGTCCAATTTTGCGGGTTTTTTTCTTTTTGTATCTTCATCCAATTCCTTATTGCTCCTAAACTTACTCTAATAACAAGTACTAAATATTTGCTAAGTATAAATACCCCAGCCACTAAGCCTAAAGGTTAATAAACTAGTAATTTCTTTCCATATCATTTAAATCACTATGAGTCAAAATATGCCTTTTCTTCCCTTAAACAGTAGCCTATTTTATTATTTAATGTATATTTGTGGCATACAATGTGATGTTTCAATGCATATATACATTGCATAATGATCAAGTCAAGGTAATTACCATATCCATCACTTTAAACATTTATCATTTTTTATATGATAACATTCAAAATCTTCTCTTGTAGCTATATTGAAATGTACATTTTTGTCTGCTATAATCGCCCTCCTGGTAACATTAATAGAACACCAGAACTTATTCCTTCTGTCTAACCGTAACTTTGTACCTCTCCCGTTCCTTCCTCCCCCTATACTCCCTAGACTCTGTTAACCACTATTCTACTCAATATGGAAGTTCCTCAAATAATATGATCCAGCAATCCCACTACTGGGCATTTATCCAAAAGAAATAGAATTAGTATATTGAAGAGACATCTGCACTCCCATATTTATTGCAGGCACCTTGATTCTGTTTCTTGAAATTTCCATGTTATTCCCAATAGGCAAGATGTGGAATCATGCTAAATGCCCCTCTACGGATGAATGGACCAAGAAGAAGATGGGAGATGTCAGACAGATAGATAATAGATAGCTAGCTAGATAGATAGATATCTAATGATAGATATAGATAGATAGATAGATAGATAGATAGAGCCCTATTCAAGCATAAAACAGAATGAAATCCCGTCATTTACAGCAACGTAGATGAGCCAGGAGGATATTATACTGAGAGAAATAAGCCAGACACAAAAGCACAAACACTGCATGATCTCACTAACATGTGGAATCTAAATAACAGTAGCCTATTTGAGGGCACAAACTGCATCTCAAATTGTGCACAAAGAAAGAAAAAAACTGAATAATTCTCAGTTATAAAACTGAAGAACAGGTGATAGAAGATAAGGAAATAAACCTTTAAATTACTGAATTGTATTATCATCAACTAAAACCAAAAAAAAATCCCCACACTATCTTTCTCTTCCATATTTCTGCTGGCAGCCATTAATCCACTGAGGTCTAGATTTAAGGAGTGTAAATCAGTGCATTTTTATTAACTATGGTGAGAGCAGGTCACTCCAGCTCCTTGTGGGTCATCTACACATTGGAGATAAAATTCAGCTATGTTTTCCCTTAAGCAGGTGTCTTGAACATATTCCAGTAACTACAGAAAGCACTAAGTAGAACAAGTTCAATACATTAGAGCCTTTGTTCTCTAAGATGCCATAGCATTTGTCAATAGTGACAAATATGTAAGCAAATAATGACAAGTGACCTAATGGAGGTGTATATAAGGCACATATGAAAAAAATAGATCTGAGAGAAGTAAGGACATTTCCAGAGAATAATTGGTATTGAACTGAGTCTTGCAGAATAAGTGTTATTTACCTGATAGAGAAGGTGAAAAGGGCCTTCTAAGCAAAGACAACGACACATGCAAGAAGCACACAGGCGAAGCCATGCATTCAAAAATAAAGTTACACATCGCTGAAGCCAAGAGTTAGAGATGGTATAATAAAAATTTAGAAAAATAGGCTGGTATCAAACTGGTAGGATCCCTTCTTACGTGTTTTGTTTAAGGATTTGGACTTTATCCTGTTCTCAACCATGGAGTCAGCATCTCTCTGGTGTCCCGTGACCAGTAACGGAGACTATCGCAGAACCAGATACCAATGAAAGAGTGAATGTTTGCTCATGATATTCTACACATGGCACAAAATTCTGGTAGCCTGTCCAACAGCCCTTCTCTTCTTCTTTCTTATTAGCAGAGTCCTGATTTTGTGGGGGAAGGAATTTGTCTAGATTAAAATACTCAGCTTCATGGATCCTCTTGTAGATAGAAGCGGCATTTGACACAGTTGTGCCCAGTGAGAGATAAATGTGAGCAGAGAGTTAGCCTTTAATGGAAAACTAATTAAAGGAGACAGTTACACCTGGCAAATGCCTACTTGATTTTTATGTCTTGTCTTTTGCCTTTCTTCCTGTTTGCACCTGCACCTAGATGTGAAAATCAAAGTCACATGCTAAGAACAGTGACCATAAATGTTAGAAAGAGCCAGGGTTTTTGAGAGATTCCTTAAGCAGCTACACCACACTTTCACTGGCTTCTTCAAGACTTCTGGATATTCGAGAACCATAAACTAATATTTGGCTAGGCCATTGTAATCATGTTTCTGTTACATCCTGTTACATTCAAGTCTAACATGTGAATATAAGATCAGGTTTAAAGTCATCACTGTAATAATATTACCCTGAATGACAGGCATTCAGGTGTGTTTTCTAGATTGAGGAGAAAAAAATGAAAGTGAGTTGTAATGAGAATGATATTTGACATATATTAATATGTTTCAGAAAAGAAGAGTTGAGAACCACTATTTTTTTTAAATGGGGAGTCGATGATGGTTTTTCACCAGGGGAAAGATATGCCAAAGGCTGTGCTTTAGAAAAAGAATTCTGAAATTATTGTAGGTAACACCTTCGCCCAATCAGAGAGAGCATGACGTAGTGAATTAGAGAACAACCTTATGAGCCGCATTGCCAGGGTTCAAATTCCAGCCCCATCATTTTCAACCTGAGATTGGTTATGGAAGTTTTTGAAGAAATTGAGTAATGGATTTGTCTGAGTCTTTTGGGGCTGCTCTAACAGAATACCATAGGCTGGGAGCCTTACAATCAACAGAAATTTATTTCATACAGTTTTGGAGGCTGAGAACTCTATGATTAAGGTGCCAGGGGATTGTGGGTCTGGTGTGGGCCCACTTTCTGGCTCTTAGTTGGCTGCCTTTCACTGTCTCCTCACAGGTGGAAGGAACAATTGAGCTCCCTCAGGCTTCTTTTATAAGGGCACTGATCCCATTTATGAGGGCACCACCCTTATAACCTAATCAAATCCCAAAGTCTGCACCTTCAGATACCATCGCTTTGGGGATTAAGATTTCAACGTGAATTTTCGGGGCACACAAGTATTTATTCCATAGCAGATTAGGTGTTCTGTATGTAAGATTAATGGCTCAGTAACTGAAACTCTAAATAGCATGTTGGGGGAAAGAGATATACAGTTAGCCAGCTGAGCGCAATTGAAATTAACTAGAGGTCAACTTTCCCACTACATCATTTGCTCACAGTTAATTTCACTCTTCCAAAGCAAGCTGTGTTGGCATGCCAATGAAAAGCTTGTTTAGAAATAAAGAGGCTTGATGAATTTGTACCCAATCAGTATCCTATTTTCGGTTCTATAATTCCATATCTCTTTGTGATTTTTGAGCTATGTTCATTTTCAGTATATTGGACAACAATAGTAAGTGCTTCCAGCCTAGCAAGAAGAAATAAAAAAATAGCTTAAGTGCTTGTAAATTTTGACACTAACTGAACACTCTCATTGTCTGGGCCAGTTGGCCTCCATAGCCTGATGTGCCCAGTACAATGCAGTGCATTAGTCAGTAAGACAAATGCAAGCTGTAACACCGTGTTTCTTTCCTTTGGAGAATCAGGTTCATAATCTGCTATATTTTAAGACATCAGAAGACCTAACAGGCTGTTCTAGCATCCTGGAGAAGCAAATGGGGAAAACTGTGGATTCTTGTGAAGACATAAGCAGCATTTTAGCCATTTTTAGTTGGTTTTCCTCTCTTCCCTTCTGTGATTTAAGACAATTTTGTAGTCATATTGGTGAGTTAAACTTATGGAACCATTCAGTTGCAACAGCAAATGGTACTCCAGAGAACCCATAATGGACAACAGCTGTAAATAGTATGCAACTCATAGGCATCTGTTTTTTCTTGTAATTGACAATTTCAGTCTTAGTAACTAATTTTTGCTTAGGGCCAGGAGAAAACCGTCGGGTATTTCTACTTTTTTTTTTCTGGAATTTATAACATCTCTTCCAGAGACCACCACAGTCTATGGAGGAGTCATGGTTTGGCCACATCCTAATTCTTAAATCTACCTATTTAATTTATGTCAGGAGTAATGACACCTGTAAAGAGATGTTAGGAACAAGTAGGGGACTGAACAATACCTAAGAGATATCAGGCCTTTAGGCCATTGAAAAGTTGAGTAAAAACTGAAGACATGTGTGATGATATACATGTGTACCCAACTATATAAACATCCATTCATTTATTTCTTCTTTCTTTCAACAATATATATTAAGCTCCCACTGCCACTCTGCAGGGTTCTACAGATTCCAAGAGAAATAATTGTTTTTGCCCTCAGGGAAATAATAATAGTGGAAAAGACAGATAATTACAATCCAATGTGATCAGGGACATTTGTCAAGACATTTCCACAAGCAAGCACAGTGGAATACTCATTAACACATTATTTATACCAACACAAGCAACTGAGAATGACTTAAATGTGCATTGACAGGAAACTAGTTAAGGAAATGATACATAAAACAGAATATTATGCAGCCATTAAAAATGACACATAGGTATTTTTTCTGTTGATACAAGAAAGTATCTGTGACATCATGGTGAGTGAAAAAAGAAATAGGAAAGAGAGTTGCATCATAGAAGGGTCCCATTTGTGTGTAGTTGTGACATTTAGTCAAAGGTATCTTTACATAGAGATGCACCTGCAAGTAGAGGTCATCTGAGTAATTTTTATGTCTTCTTTATCCCTATCTGGCAGATTTACCTCTTCAGCAAATAATAATCATATGTCAAGGTTCATAAAAGCAATGAGTTTTCAAAAAGGACACCACAGGTAAGGAAGAGTAAAAAAATGAATTTTCATATAAGTGGGAACATTTGATCTAGTGTGTCCAGTTTGAGCATTTGCCAAGTAAAGAAAAGAAAGGAGGGAAGCAGTAGAGAAGCCTAAGTATTATAGATCTATTTGCAAGCTACTAAGGTCATAAAACACATAGTACCTGAGGGAGGGTGAAGTGATTTTACATGACTGAAGCACTAGCTATTTGGAAGGCAAGAGGGGGAGTGAAGCCACAAAGCTAAGTTTGCACCTGCTTCTGCAGGCCTCAGTAGCACATGCTAAGGAGTTGGAGAATAATCTTGTAAGCTGTGGAAGGTCCGTGGAAAATCAGTATGCAAAGGCGGAATGGAATGGGGCTTCTTATTGAAGCTGAAGAGTTAGAGAAGGGGGTTAAAGGGTAGAAGAACAGCCAGGAGAGCAGATTGTGATTTCAAGGTGAGGTCAGCTAACACGAAGACCAGCAAAACTAGGAGAGAGTGCATGAAAACCTGATGGAAGGGAAATGGGGTGAGGAAGGAAGGAGACAGGAACAAGAGGGGAAAAGGAAGTGGCAGTGAAAGAGAAAACTCTTGTGAAAAGAGGTGCAGCGGGAAAACGTGTGTGCTTATGTAGGGTATATTATACTAATGTTTCCCACAAAAGGGAGCATGCTATGCACATTTTATTCACTGCACTTTTTTATTTATCAATATATATTGGAGATCTTTCCATATCAATATGAAAATATACTTATATCTTTTTTATTAGCTTTATTGTGGTATAATTTACATAAAATAAATTTTCACTAATTTTAATGTTATAATTCAATGAATTTTGACACATGTATACAGTGTCATGTGATCATCATATAAAACATCATTATCATCCTCCAAATTCCCTTCGTTCCCCTCTGCTGATAATCCCTTCACCCCACCCCTAGCCTCTGACAACCACTGATCTGCTTTTTGCCACTACAGTGTTTTCTTTTCTGGAATTCCATAATAATTGGATCATATAGTATATAACCTTTTTGTCTGGCTTCTTTAACTTAGCATAATACTTTTGGGAGTCATTCATGCTGTTGAATGAATCCGTAATTTGTCCCTTCTAATCACTGAGTTATAGTCCAGTGTACCACATAGCAATGGCTACGCCACAATTTGTCCTTTCGTCTGTTGATACACATTTGAGTTATTTCCAGTTTAGGGCTATCAGGAATAAAGCTGCTATGATCAAAGAGTGTTGTTGGGTGCAATGTTCCATATATACCAATTAGGCCAAATTCATTAGGCATGTTGTTCATATTTTCTATATTATGTCTGCTTGTTCTATGAATTACTGAAAGGAATATATTTAAAATCTGCAAAGATGATTGTGGATTTGTCTACTTTGTCTTCTAATGTCAATTCTTATTTATTTTATGCTATGTTATTAACTGCATGCAGATTTAAAATTATTATGTTTCTCTGATTAACTGAACTTTTTTATCATTATGAGGTATCTCTCCTTTTCTCCTAAGGCATTTTGCCTGAAAGTCTCCTTTGTATATAGTAATATGGCTATGCCGGTTTTCTTTTGGTTAGTATTTGTAATATATATCTTTTTTCATCCCTTTACTTTCAATCTTTCCATCAATTTTCAAGAAGTATTTGTCCCTTGATGCACCATATGGTTGGATATTGTATTTTATTTACTCTGATATTCTTTAATTTTCCTTTTATTGGAGCATTTGGTCAATTTGCATTTGATGTAATCAATGATTTATGTGGGTTTAATGCTATCATTTTATTATTTGTTCTCCATTTGTCCTAACTATTGTATGATCAATTCTTTTTCCTATCTTACCTTAATTGATTCATTGGGTATTTTTCCCTCTGTTAGCTTAACAGTGGTATATTCTTTTGTTCTTTTTAATCAGTTACCTTAGAGATTACAAAATGCATCTTTGACCTATATAATTTACTATATTTTTGTTCCCACTATGCATCTTAAAATCCATGAGACATATTGATTTTGTTATAAAGTCAATATCAATTTAGATTAAACCACATATTTACCCTTTCAATGACTCTTCACTCCTTACTGCATCTGAAAATTTCCATCAGGTTTCATTTTTCTCCTGTCTAAAAACCACCCTTTCGTATTTCTTCTAGTATGGATCTGCTGAGCCATGAACACTCACTTTTTGTTTGTCTGAAAATGGACTCATTTTATCTTCAGTTTTGAAAAATATTTTTGCTGGGCATGAGAACACATCACATCTGCAGATGAACTCTCCATTTTCCACTTCTCTCCTTGTTTCTTCCACTGAAATTCTGCAAGAACTTGGCTGCTTTTAACAGCCCTTAAAAGAATCTAGAAATTTGTCTCTTCACTTTGCAGAAATAGAAATGTGTATTTTTGTTTTTCTGTTGCATGTGTTCTTTTTTACATGTTTTTTTTAAAGGAAGAAAGTTTTCATTGGAATGTCCAAGTTCTTAAACTTTCTTACAATCTTTTTTGTTGTTGTTGTTGTTACCTTTTCTGCTGCTTCCCTTGGTATTTCCAGGGAGAAAAATCCTAACACCTGCAAATAACGAAGTATTTCTTTCTCTCCAAAGGTTACATTACTTAATTCTAATGTCTTAGGCAGAATTTCCTCAATGCTATGAAATAAAAAGAGTCCTTTAAATCCATGCAATGTTATTACAACCAATAGATATCTGATGGATTAACAAATAATTTGGGCCTGCTCTGTCAACATGTGTGGGATTGTATGTAATCATATTCATGACATTTTGATAGCACCTTGCAGCTGAGAAGGCACCTTAACCTACATTATTCCTCCAGTATTGGAAGTGAATCTGTGAAGAAGCAAGACAGGTATCACTCTCTTGTTTATAAGGCTAGAAAGGAGAGAAAGCAAGAGAAAAACTTAGGTGTTCCAAATCAAAATCCAGTATTCATTTTATAATGTATTATTCTGTGTGTATACATTTAAGAGGAAGGCTGAAATAAATATTGAGATAAAACATGATATACTGAGGGAAAAACAAGAACCATATAAATTATGAATCAGAAAACTTGAGTCTGAGGTTTGGCTCTGACTCTTATTAATTGAATGGATTTGGAAAAATTAAAATCTTTTGAAATCTCAGCCCCTGACCTGTAAAGTAAGACTTTCTTAGTTCTTTGTAGCACTAAATTCAATGATTATCAATGGAGATGTGAAATATTATAGATGAAAATCAAACTTTTTAGCCAATGGTTTCAATCCCTTTTAATTCTATTATATTCTTCTGAATTCTTTTAATAGAGCTGCTAAAAGGAAGCAAAATTACATGGAGCTTCATCTCTCTTTTCTCTTTGTCCAATATTCAGATGCAAGTGCTAATAGGGGGAAAGTGGTCAAAAGTCTGGTGGCAGCAGAAGAATACAGCAAGTGTGGGTAATCACTGCTAATAACCAGCTGCTGAACAATCAAGTGTGGGCTGGATCTCTCCTGCTGGGGCACAGATCCTTCCCAGAGGAGCAGGGTCTGTTGGCTCCCATGCCCTCTTTCACAAACTCTTAAACAGTGATCTTTCTGACCCATAAATTATGTTATTAAGTATGAAATGTCTGATTTCCTTAAGTACTAAGTTTGACAGTTGATTTCTCTGACATTTCACTTTGACTCTTCTTGTTTTTTGGTTTTTTTGTTTGTTTGTTTGTGAAGGGACATCCTAATTCTTCCAAACATATGTTTTGGCTTGTGATTATCTCTTAAAATTTTTTTTAGAGCAATTTTTGTGAAGCCATAGGTAAGTCAAAAATTTGTGTTATCTTTGAATATGAATTCTGTTGTGGAACCAATGCAGCACAGACAGCTTGAAATATCAAGAAAGTGTTTGACAAGGATGCGGCTAATGAACACACAGTACGTCAATGGTTTGAGAAGGTCCATTCTGGTGATTTTAACCTTGAAAATGGGCCACATGAGTGATCTGAGACCAAGGTGGATAACGATGAACTGAAAGCTGTAATGGAAGCAAATCCATCTCAACCTAGCTGTGAATAAGCAGCAAGGTTTGACATTACTAATCCAACAATAGTGGACCACTTGAAACAAATTGGCAAGGTAAAGAAGAATTAAATGAACATCAGAAGAGAAATCTTCTCAAAGCTTGCCTTTCTTTGCTGTCGCAACATAAAGGCAAACCATTTCTACACCGTATTGTTACTTGTGATGAAAGATGGATTCTTTTTAACAATTGCAAGTGTTCAGCACAGTGGTGAAGATGAAGTGCCAAAACACAGTCCAAAACCAAATATTCATCAAAAAAAGCTACTGGCATCTGTTTGGTAGTCCGTCACTGGTATTATCCACTAGAGCTTCATGAAACCTGGTCAGTCAATTACAGTGGATGTCTCCTGCAACCAATGGGACAAAATGATGAGGATGCTTGCTATTAAGCAGTGGAGATTCGTCAATAGAGACAAGCCAATCCCTTTGCAAGGCCATATGTGGCAAAAAACAATGCTGCTCAAACTACAGAAGCTAGACTTGGAAACTCTCTGTCATCACTGTATTCACCAGACCTGTATTCACCAACTGACTACCACTTTCTTCCAGGCTGTGTACCACTTCTTGCAAGGAAAAATATTCAATTCTCAACAAGCTGTGGAAAATACCTTTAGAGATTTCATCACCAGTGTTCTCCAGGCTTCTTTGTGACTGGCCTAAACAATCTACCGTAAAGATGGCAAAATTGTGCTGATAGTTTAGGCGCATACTCTGATTAATTGTACTGCTTCTTGTTTGACATACAATAAACTACACGTTTGATCTGAAATTGGATATTTCATATTTAATGACCTATTACCATCAGAATAAGAGATTGACCAGATTGTATTAATAGTTTCCAAACTGTTTGCCTTCATGGTTGCTGCCAATGCTGAGGTAAAATCCTAGGTGCACCAGAAATCACTCATCTTCATCTCTACCCTCCTCCAGTGGCAAGAAGTAGCCCCAGACCTGCCCCTCCTAAAACTCTGAACTCTGCCTTTCTTCCAAAGCCTGAAGTGTGACCTCTGTTACCCCAAATGACAAGGAGCCCCGAGAAGCTCTGACTTCTTTTGATAAAGAATTTGCTTATATTTCACCAAAAACTGGGGGCATGGGGCAATCATGCATTGACAGAGAGGGAGAAAAGGAGATTCTGCTGCACACAGCCACCTCACAGGGGGTTCTTGTGGACAGCAGGAGAAAGCCATGGAGGCAAAGGCTGACCATAAGCTCTTTGTAGCCAATGAGCTATGAGCTATGGAGATTGACTGAAGGATCATGGTCACCCTCCTGGCTACCTATAAATCTTTTTCCTAAATCTTTTAAGCTTCTTCCCAAGTTATAAGTAATACATGGAACAGGGAAGAAAATTTTAAAGTAAAATGTATTTCCCACGAATGCCCAGGACCTCCAACCCGCCACCCTCTCTTTCCTCCTCTCTCAAACATCTCTCCTCTTCTTCACTGCATGCCTACAACCTCTTCCTCACCAGCCACACAGCAGTCCAAGTGCTCTAAAAACAAGCATAAAGACCCAAATCAGATTGCATAAGCTCCCACACAATACACTGTAGTAGAGTCTGCACTCTCAGTCTCCTCACTGATAGCTGCCCCCACACACACCAGCTGTCCCCAGCCCAACTGTCTACTCTCATTTCCTGTCATCCCTGAGCCAAATATTCTTCACTCTGCTCTTTACTGTTCCCAAAACACACCATGTCCTTTCTGTTCATCCCCACTTCCTCTGCCCAGCAAACTCTTATTGTCTTTCACCCTGAAGCTTTTCTTGACTCCCCCAGGCAGAGAGAATAGCTCCCTTCACCTCGGTCCTGCGGCACATCATCCACGCACCTGTATCCAACTCACCATGTGACCTTACAATCCATTTTCAGATTTGGTCTCTTCCACCACCCTGCCTGCTTCCTGAACCTTATTTCTCTGTTGTGCACATGGGGATTACTCAGAAAACACTTCCTGAATAGATGGGTGTAATTAACCGTAATGAGCTCCTGCAATTAACTCCTCCGTGCCCAGTCATATTCACTCATTTTTTCATTCATTCACTCAAAGAATATGTATTGAGTTCTTGTGATGGACCAAGCACTTGTGAACTGAAAATGAAATTCTATGCCCTCTGATAACCATATGGACCCCTCTCGGCCAAGAAGACCCCAGAAACACCTGAAAACTGAGTTCCCAGCTATGACAGGATGGGAGAGATAAAGCACAATTGCATGCATATGATTCCCTTCATAAATATTCATGACTCCTCCTATAGCTTGTTAAATATGTATATTTGACCACCCCACTCAGTATAAAATCCTGTTGCCTTTTGTCTTCTTTGAAGCACATGAGCCTGGATTCTGGCCAAGGCTCTGCTTCCCAACCTGTTGGAATGGCAACCCAGCAGGTGGCCAAAGTATAAACCTCATTAATTATTTTTTTTTTAGTTAACACACTATAATAGGGACTGAAACTATAAGAATGAAAGAAACTCCAACAAGGAGTTTACCTTCTAGAGGGGAAGGCAAATAATAGCATCATGTAATTACTGTGAAGAAAAATCAAACAGAGGCAGGCAAAGAAGAGTGTCAGGGGAGGAGGTGAGGTCATCATTTTAGAAAAGAGGGCTCTTTGAGGAGTTGACATTTGAACAGAGCCCTCTCTGGATGGAGGAAATTTGGCCAGTTAACGAAATAGAATTTAAGTGTGGACAGACCGTAGTGTGTGAGGAGGAAGATACCATGTATCAAGAACCACCATTGAATTTGCACTTTTGTCCCATTTCAGATAATTTTCCATACCACAGCCAAAGTAATGTTTCAAAAGTCCAGATGGGGAGATCAATTAGCTTCCCGACCTGTGTCAATAATATATCGCTCTGTGCTTCAGATACCCAAGTGATGCCATGGTAGAGACATTGCTTTAAATTAGTTGCCCTCTATGGTGGTCACCATCAGAATCTGTCACTTTATACTCCCACTGAGTAAGTCTCCATCCATGAGGTGGCAAGAAGGATTATGTGCCTATTCACTTATTCAGCATTTATTGAGCATCATTTTCTGTGTGCCAAAGACCACACCAAACACTGAGGCCATCGAGCAGTTTTAGAAAGAGTCCCCGTTCCTTAAAGAGCTCCCAGTTTTCCCATGGGAACCCAATAGGTATTTATTGGGACTGAAAGAATTTGGGCCTTTTATTAAAAACGGAAATTTTCCTCCACTCAAACAATGCTTCTCAAACTGTAACATGCATGAAAATCCTCTGAAGAGTTCGTTGAAATGCAGATTCCATCCTAGTGAGTCTGGGGTGGTACCTGAGACTCTACATTTCTACCCAGCTCCCACGTGCTACCAAAATTGACAAATCGCCCCTTTGAGTGGCAAACCTCGCCCTGTCCAACAGAGATACAGTGTGAACCACATGAGTAATTTTATTTTTTCAGCCAGCCACACTTTGAAAAAGTGAAATTAATTTTAATAATAAATTTTATTTAACTCAATAGATCTGAAATATCACCATTTCAATATGTAATCATATGAAAAATGATAAGACATTTTATTTTTCTTTTGTCCTGAGTTGTCAGAAGTCGGGTGTGTCTTTGACACTTGAGCACATCTCAATTTGGATTAACCAGCTTTGGTTACTCAAAAGCCTCATGGCTACTGTATTGAACTTTGCAGCATTAGGCCCCCTACCAACTCTAACTGAAACCCCTCACCATGCTGAATAGTAAAAGTTTATTACACGCCAATGGAATACAGTTGAGACACAGAAAATAAATAAGAGAATAAGGCTTTCCCCTGCCCGTAAACAGAGCATTCTGTTTCATTGGAGCCTTTCTCATGAAACAATCCAATTTTGCAATATTACAAACTCATATTTCTTTGCAAAGGGTAATCTTGCCTTCTTATTTTGTACCCTTCTGTCTCTGAACTATAAGAAAGTGGGCTTGCATAATGGGTATAAATGAAAAGAAAATCAGCAAATTTATTCCTGGGCAATTTTCAGATAACCAAGAGGAAGTGGTGTAATCGAGGCTGAAATAACAATTTTAGATTCTGCATAAATATGAGCAAATTCATCTGCATTTCCTCATCTGCATCAAACTGTACAGATTTTTCTGGAGATTTTGGTATAATATGCTGGAAATAAAAAACAATACATCTGTGCTATAATGATACATAATATATACAGTATAATAATAAAGTATTTGGATTGGGTTTGAGAAATTTACCACACACAGAAACGGCAGTCGCTTGGGAGAAGAGTGTAATCGCATCAGGAAAATTGCAGACAGATGCTGTGCACCCGCCTCCCACCGCAATCTATCAGCTGATCTCAGCTAGGGATGTTTGCAACTGTGCCTCACTCATATCCCACGTTACTGGCTCCTTTGCCCCCAGGTTCCCCTACCAGCATTACTGCTGCTCAGAAGAAGGTATTACATGATTCCTTCAAGTTTCAGAGTTCTCAGGAAGGCTCCCCAGCACCTCCAGACCACTGAGGGTGCAGCCAAATCACTTGCAGCTATTTCTGAATGAATGTCTTGTAAAGCCATGGCCAGAGCTCCAGCAAACCCTTTCCAGAGCTCCAGCCTGAGCACCATCTTGACAGAGCCAGAACATCACAGTGATCTCTAGAAACATAACCACAGTGAGATGGGAGGGGACCTTCTTCTGCTCCATGAAGACTCATTCAATACATCCCACCCTGTTGTGCTTCATCCCACTTCATCAGGTTTACACATACGATAAGGCATCAAAGATAAGAACCCCGAAGAAAGAAAAAGCTATGGACTTCCTTCAGAAAACTTTGAAATACATTCTTGTGAATAATTCTGTTCTCAAGTCACGTATGGTTTCTTGCTTTGCTCTTTCCTATATTATTTGCCTGAAGAAAAGTATTTGAGCAAGAAAAGGACCCAAAGTGCCTGGGGGAGCAGGCTCTGGGTTCCAAAGACAGAGTTTCTTCCAGAAGCAAACTTTCTGCCCCTGTAGTGTTACAGTGGGCTGCTGGGTCAACGGCATTGCAGGCTACTTTGCACATCAGTGAAGAAGGGCAGGGAAAAGATGACAAAAGGAACTCGTGCAATGGAATGTTTTTGTTTTTTTTTTTTTAATTTCAGCGTATTATGGGGGTACAGATATTTAGGTTACGTATGTTGTCCTTGCCACCCCCCTCCCCGCCTAAGTCCGAATTTCAAATATGTCCATCTTTCGGGTGGTGCGCATTGCACTCTTTGTGTATGTATATACCCGTCCCCTCTCCCTCCTTCCCCCTTCCCCCTCGCCCCTTCCCAACATCCAATAGATGTTATTCTTATATGTACACTTATGTGTTGATCAGCTAATACCAATTTGATGATGAGTACATGTGGTGCTTATTTTTCCATTCCTGGGATACCTCACTTAGTAGAATGCATTTCAGCTCTATCCAGGAATATATAAGAGGTGCTATATCACCATTGTTTCTTAAAGCTGAATAGTACTCCATGGTATACATATACCACATTTTGTTAATCCACTCATGTATTGTTTTACATAAGCAAATGGAATAATTCTTTTTGCAAACTGAAAGCCTGCTCTTTTCAGCCCAGTATCTTTCAGGAATGTTAGGCTTCCCCAAAACCCTCTCCAGTTCCAGCTATTTAAGACAGCTGACATCCCGACAGCAGAAAAACCACCCAGTGAGAACAGCATGATGAATAAATTATGGTCCCGAGTCATAAGGACCAATAAGGTAGGAGGAGAAAATGTTAAGAGTCTGAAGCCCAAAAACATATGTCGCCACCTGACACTGGAGCAGAGCCGCTTAAAGCTGAAACCGTGCCAGAAAATTGCAATAGCTGCATCCCTTGCTTCGAGATGTGGAAATTTTAATTCTTGCAAGGATTGGCATAGTATAGGTTGTTTGGGGAAGTCTGGCGGTGTTCAAGGAATGGGGCAAAGTCAACAATAGGAAAGTAACTTTGCTGCTTGGTTACTCCCCAAACAGAATTAAGAGCTGTTATGGGCATATGTTGGTTTAAATAGAGCTATTATGTTTTAAAATTAAGGTTGAGTTGCTAGTTTACGGTAAGAGACAACAGGAGGGAGTGAGGGAAGGAATCAGCAGGGAAAAAAAAGAGAACAAGGATTATTATTATTATCATTGCTGCTGTTCCACTCAAAACGACTGCAACGGTGGCCTGCCAGCTCTCCACTTACATAGCCTGACACGGGTATTTCAGTTTCCCAGTTGCTTGGCAACCTGCCTTTTATGTTTAAGCCATTTAAATGTATTCACCTTCTGAATTAGGTATATTCACACATGGCTGGGCAATAAGAAAGAGCCCCTGGCAGGCCAAGACCTCCTAGGGTCTGTGGAATCAACAGTGCATGGGGACTGGCTCTGGTCAGAGCGCCTCACTGAGAATATCGTGGCACATTCAGGCCTGAAACTGGGGAATGGAGATCCGCATACACAGCCTTTCGCTGCTTCCAGGGGGGCTCCTTCCGGGATCTAAGACTTATTTCTGGGTCCCTCTTTGCAATGTTTCCTTCTGTCTTCCTGAAACCCTCCTGAGGGTCTTTTTGGCACTGCTGTGTCAGGCAGCAGCGGCCTGAGACAACAGCGTAGAAGCATGTCCCCCTGCACATGGGTGGACGTGGGGAACACGCCCTGTGTCACCACCCTTCCAGTCGACTCTTCCAGAAATGGGAAGGCTCCACCAGACCCCACACCACAGAGGTACCCCACACCCAGAGTTTCCAAGTCCTGTCATTTCTACCTCCTAAATACCTTTTTGGATATTTTCCATCCTCTCCACTCCTATTCCCTCAAAATATTCAGTGGCTCCCCATTGCCCTCAAGATAAAATTAAGACTTCCTATTGGGTCACAAGGCCCTTCATGATCTGCCTGCCCGGTGGGGGAATGTTCACTCCATGCCACAGTCCCGTTGGCACCCCTCGTGCACACCCACGGTACAGCTTGGTTTAATATGCTCTGTCCTGTTTCTCATCTTTGCACAGGCCCTTCTTTCTGCAGGAATGCCCTCGCACACCTCTCTTCTCGACCAGCTCCCTTGCACTTCAAGTTCAGCTCAAGTTTCACCCATTCCAAGATGGCCTCCTCCTTGTCTCCTTCAGAGTTGGAATTAAGTGTTCCTGAGACTACATGCTTATGCCATCTGGCACGTGTTTCTACCATCGCATGGATCATGTCAGTCACCCTGCCCTGCACTTCGTGATTTTATTATCTGTCTCCAGCTGGAACAAGCCTCAAGGCATGAGGACACAGAGGGCCCTTTATTCCTCAGGTCCCGAGTCACAGTGCCTGGAGCAAACATGCTTTATAAGATTCAGAAAAATAAAAGAGATCTAAAAAAAAAAAAAGTATCAGGTCCAAAATATGAAAAGAAAATATTAAATTGACATAAATGTTTAATTGTCCAAAAAATAGAGTATTATGTCAACTTCATTAATTGTTAGGTTTAATACTCATAAAAATGTCATTCCCTTGAAAGCAATTTGTAGGTAAGATTTCTGCACTTCACAAGAATTCCCAATTACAGACAATGATGGCAAAAGAGTAACAGCCACCCATAAATTATCACCCACAGCCAAATAATTGTAGAAGCAAACATGCAATTATTTCAAATTCAATGATAAAAAAGATATTTAATGTGGGATGTGATTGCATTTTATTATGTCTAACATGATATATGATGGGGCCTCCAATTCTTAAAATGCCTCAGACCTAAAAAGATTTTTAAATAGCCTTGAATATATGTGTTTAATTCATTTTTGCTTCCCCAGGAATTAGGAATCAGCACAGTGACTGCTATACACACACACTTTAGAAATAATGTGGATTCGAAGAACAAAGACTAGTGAGGGAGGTGTCACCCTGAGTGTCAGGCAGGCACCAAAGCAAGAATTTTTAGAGATGGAGCCCAATGAAATAGATTTCTAGGCCATGCATATACATACGTGGCCTTGTAAATTATGAGGAAGTTAATGAGATATTTCTTTTCTCCTTCACAGTTTAGAGACAGAAAGACAAATGCCAAAGAAACAGAAAGACACAAATGGATGGAAGGATAGAAAGAGGGAGGGGTACAAGGAGGGAGAAAGGGAGGGAACCCAGTGCCCGAAGTATCTATCTATGTGTCTAAAGTATTCTATTATGTGAGAATTTTTGGTCATCAGTTTTTTCTGAGCAGCACATGGATTTAAAAGTCCCCAGGAAGCCATTTAATACAAGCCAAATGACATTCCACTAGTGCTTTGGTTTCAAACAATCCCTTAGGCCATGCCGAGGGACTGTGCCAGAGGTGGGCCTTACGGATTGCATGTAAATGGCTATTTTATGAATCAAGTCATCATTTAACTTTACTTCGAGAGCTCTCAATTTTTAAACACCCTGCTATGAATCTTTTTGAAAAGTTAGAATTCTCACAGTTGTTTTTGAAATGAGACACAGTACAAGGGTAAGATTGGACTGCTCCGCTGCAAAGCACTTGAAGACAGCTCTGAAACTCTGCGGAATAGGGCAAATAAGCTGTGTCCCAGTCGATATATCCCGCGTCACTTAGGTCTCTGGCTTCAGATTTGGGTTAGAATCTCAGCTGTTTGTACTCCATGGCTAGACTCTGAGCTTCAGGGCCTTATTTGCAAAACTGAGAAAAATAATGGTCTCTATCTCACTGGACTGTCGTCAAAATTAAACATAATGCATGTAAAGCATTTTGCAAAGTATACAGCACACATTAATTGCCCAATAAATGTAATTAATTATGCTGTATAATTACTGACATTATTATTAAGGAGAATTATATTATTATTATTCAGACTATAGTAAATCAAATGAATGAATGAATAAATGAATAAATTACTGGTATGGCCACATCTCGTTTGAATGAGAAGAATGCAAATTTGACTTTAAAAAGTTTTCTTTACAACGCAGAAATATAGAAAGATAGGAAATAGAGAAGAGTGGATATTGTATTAATTTATGAGATAATATTATATTAATACTATATTCTGCTTTATGTAGGTAGGGCAGTATGCTGAATGGTTAAGAACAAGGGTTTTCAGGCAGTCAAGTGGACTGAGATCTAAACTAAGGTGACCGAGTCTCCTGTTTGTCCAGGACGGTCTGGATTTTGGCAGTGAAAGTCCATATCCAGCGAAACTGCTCCATCCCAGGAAAACCAGGACACATGGTCACCATAGACCTTAGCTCTACCACTGAATCTGTGTCTTGACCTCACATAAGTTATTGACGTTCAGTCTCAATTTCTTCAGCTGTGAGGTGGCG
Organism: Avahi laniger; assembly: GCA_963575035.1. Classification (NCBI taxonomy): domain Eukaryota; kingdom Metazoa; phylum Chordata; class Mammalia; order Primates; family Indriidae; genus Avahi; species Avahi laniger. Next base: position 25,889 of record CAUYSK010055111.1, on the reverse strand, counting down.
ATGATAATAATAATCTCACCTTGCTATGTTGTAAGATTTAAAGGGGATGGCATGAAGAACTTAGCTGCAAACACACAGGAGATGCTCAATAATGATTAACTATTTGTAAGCCCCTGTGAAGTCAGCATTTCTCTGAAAATAGCAGGGTTGGAAGCTGAAGCTACTCAGCGCTGTGTGAACCTGCATGGATTACCACGGTGGCAGGGTGACGGCCTCCGCCCTGCAGAGGCAAAGGCGTCTGCTGCAGACCTCCTCCTGGAGACAGACCCCCCGCCGCCCAGGAAAGAAAGCAGCAAGCGAGGAGGCTGGTGGGAAGGGAAGGAATTTCCACTGACACAGAAATATCTTCCATGGTAATCAGCATTGACGGGAAAAGGAAATAAGGGGAATTTATGTGACAGTTTAATAGGGTTTTGTGAAATATGATATTATTTTAAAGTTTGCCTGAGTGAGGCAGACAGCACGTTAAGGTGACTCCAGTTCTAAAAAGATGACAATACTGCATTTTAAACTCTGAAATTTGCCCCACTCTTTCTGTGCTGTATTATGCAGAGGGTTACATATTTGTATTGTACATATTAAATATATATGTACTCACGGCCGTGTGACCCCGCCCCCGATTCGGTGCAAAGTCAGTCCACAGGCGAAGAGAAGCATGAAGCCTGGGTTTACAATGCCAGAACTTACAATTCCCTCTCAGAAATAACAATCTATTTTTTTCTACTATGATTATTATTATATATTTTTTATGGTCTCCATTGTACCCAGGGAAAGAGGAGGGGAGCGCAGCAGAAGTGTGGGTCTTTCCTCCGGGCAGTCCTACAAATCCTAGCTGCCAGCGTGTCTCCGGAGGGTGAGGACGGAGGGCTCAAAGTTGGCCTCCAAATCCCGGTCCCGGATCCGCGGTGCCGGGGGAAGGGTCGGTGTCGGAACCGGGAGCCAGCGCGCGGCCGCCAACCCGCGCCACAGGGTGATTTAGAACCAGCTTAGTTAGATTAACATGCCGGGAACCAGTTACTCCAAGACGTCACTTACATAAAATAAGCTTGTAAATTGTAATATGCAATAATGTAATGAGAGAAGCCTTTGGGACCTGATAAGAAATAATGAAAACAGAGAACTGGAAAATCAGGACTTGTCAGCACTGACCAGGAGAAATTGTGCTCTCATTGTAGGAGGCTAGTGCAGTTATTTAGACCCAAAATGCTGCCAGAGTGGGCAAGACCAGTCCCTCGGGCCATGAGAACTATCACATCTTCAACACCCGATCCGTTTGATCTGATTGTGCTGAATAAGCCGCCTTCTATGTGGAATATTCTGGTGTCTTGAGTGGATGGCCGCCATAGGACTGAGACACCCTGCTCAGGTGACCTCTTGTGGTTCTTAGTAAAGGTACACACATATGTGAGTGTGTATTTAATTATAAATTATTATGATAAATTTAATTGTGATTTTAAAAATCCATTTCTTATGACTTTGGTCCATATAATCCAATCCACCTGGATGAGTGGATAAAATCAAGTTTCTGCAAAGCAAACTGCAAAGTGAAGGCTAGGGCTGGATCCATGGTGGTTATGCCCCATTAGGCGCAACCAGAAAAACCCACCAGCGTAAGTAAGTAAGGCCTTGGTTTGCTCTGCCTGGCTTTCCCATATAGAGAAAGTCACATGTTAATACAACCTAGCTCTGTGCAGTCCCTATAACATGCTTTTGCCCTGTGCCATGATTGGCTGGATGATTTCAGAAAGGGGGAACTTAAGAGTTAATAACCCTGCAGGGAAGGATTAACTTTACCCAGAGATAAGCCTAGCTTTGCCCTTGGCTACCTAGAATGTCCTGTCTGATCTGAGTATATTTACTTGGGCACTTTGGCCACTGGATGTCTAACAATGTGATTTAAGATGAGAGCCTGGGCCATGCTCTGTGAGTTCCAGCCTCTGCAGGAACTGGAGACTAAAGGTATTAGCCCAACCTCTGCAAGGAGCTGGAGATGACAGGTAAGCAACGTGGGCAGCATGCAATCAAGCCCCAATAAAAATCTAGACATCAGAGGTTTAGGTGAGCTTCCCTGGTTGGCAACACTGCGTGCCTGTTGTCACAGGTCAGAGGACAGGAAGGAGGTAACACCAACCAGGACTCCACAGGGAAAAAGCAAGCAGAACCTCTGCAGTTTGACCCTCCTCCTGGACTCTGCCCTATGGACCTCTTCTTTTGCCTGGTTCTAATCTGTATCCTGTCCCTGTGATAAATTATCACTATGAGTATAATAGCTTTCAGTGAGTTGTGTATTGCTTCAGAAAATCACTGAAGCTGAGGGTGGTTTTCATGTCTTGCAGTTGGTGTCAGAGTGAGGGAAGTCTTGCAGAGACTGTTCCTTCAGACTTTGAAGTTTAGCTAAGTCTGGGTAAAAGCATTCCTCACATTGACCCTCTTCTCATCCACCTGATAATCTTTCCTAATTCTGATATCAGTGCCATCCTCTGACAAGATTCTGACATCCTTCTCTTTTGTGCCATTGAGCCCTGAACTCAGCATTCAGGCTTAGAACACATACCCATCCTCGGCTCAAACTTGGCACCTCTCTAGCATAATTCTGTTCTCCATCTGCTTGCACAGCCATAAGCCACCTTAGATCAATGCCTGTTCAGATTTAATTTCATGCAGGACATACCGCCTTGTCCGGAGCAGTGTGGCCACCTGGCTTACCCAAGCTCTGAGTATGTGAATGAGTCAAATATGATTCCACCCTTCTGTTCCCAACACGTGCCCTGGCTTGCTATTGGCCAGGGCACAAATGAGCACATTTCCTTGTTGATTATGGTATTCTTCCACTTCTCCTTCATCCATAGCCCCCACATATATGTCTTCTACCCTTTCCTGCAACTCAGTAAACTAGAAAGTAGGGGAGTAATACAGAGATGAAACTGGAGTGCTAACTACACAGTTTTAGAGCCAGTTCAGGACCACATAAGACACTGGGTTTCTTCATTATATAGTGATACGTTCATGCTTCAGCACATGCTAAGCGCTTTTTTTTGCATCAGGCACTGTACAGGGCCCTAGAGATGGATTAGTGAAAAGGCCAACATGACATGAGAACAGTAGAGTTTGGGGAGTTCAAGGATGCTACAAATCAAGATCTTAAGTTCTGTATCTTCCAAGACAAATCCATGCCCGAATATGACCAAGGGTCAGACAAGCTGCCTTGGGTTTGGCCAAAAGACAAGGACAAGTGTTGAATCCCAAGTGGTTGAACAGGGAGAGGGTGTGACATATTCCATGAAGGGAAGCCAAGAATTAGTAGCTTTAGGACCAGATAACAAATTAAGGAGCGTTTACTATGAGTCCATCATTGACTAAGCACTTAGGTTGTTCTAACACAAATTATCCTCAAGACAGCTCATGAAGGTGCTGTGATAAGCACTTTTTCACAGAGCAGAAAACTGAGGCTCAGAGTAATTAAGTGACTGGCCCAAGGTAATACAGAAAGCAAATCATAAAGGCTGGATTCCAATGTATGCAGTCTGGCTCCCGAGTGCAGCCACATTCCTAATTAAGCCCTGCTACAATTCCAAGGGGATAGTTTCACGAGAGTTGTACCCAAGGTGCAAGCTGGGAACTTAAAGGACAGTCAGAAACTCTGAGGTCTCCTTTTGGCCAGAGAGATACATTAGGCAAGCATGTGACTGATAATCTTCAATGTACGGGTTTCAGACGGATAACCCAGCTTACTCCATTCCAGACTGTTCTCTTCCTCCAGTCATTGTGATCATGGCCAGAGGGACGGGATGGGAAAGTGGACAAATCAGAATGATCCATCACCACTGGTGTATAAATAAGACAAGTCACATGCCCTGAAGAAGGTACCACCTGGCTCCCATCATCTCCTTCATATGGTCTTACTATTACTTTTATGATGTTTAGATAAATGCTGGCATTAAAGTCAAACATGCAGACCTCTAGGGCATCCATAAAAATGTATCCATGAAACATAAAATTACACTTATCTTCATAGACTCTGTAATAAATCCACAGACAAGATATAAATATTATTTCACCAAAAATATCAGTTGGTATCAGTATTTACACAACTGAAGAGGCCTATGGATTAGAATTCAGAAAAGCTGAGTTATATTTTTTGCTTTGTTTCTTACAACTGCTGCGATCTTCACCAAGTCCCTTGGACTTCACCAAGTCACTTCACTCTGGACTTCAGTTTTTGTCCAAGCCTGAAACCAAGTCAGGCTGGGATAGGAGACCCATAGGAATTCCTCACCTACTAACCTCTGCATGAGAGTCAAGTACCATTAGCACTGCTCCCCCGACAGGGCCTTGCCTGCGGCAGGAGGAAGTCAATTATCAGTTATTAACAGCTACTATACAGCTAGCACTGTATTAAGCACTTTACACACATAATTTCACTTAATCCTCACCATAACAAAGCAAAGGGGTTTTACTGGCTCTACTTTAAGTAAAATAAATGGCTGACAGATGTTAATTATGCTCATGGAAAGACTCCTTGTAAATAGCACAATAAGAACTTGAACCCAGACCTGACATGAGACTGGATTCCTGTCTTTGCAACATGCTGTGCCTTGCCTGCCATTTTTCCTCTACTACCTTTGTCTTTGTCCAAGGGCTCTTCACCTTGTTATGCCCAGAATCTCCACCTGGGTCTTCTTTTTTTTTTTTTTTTTTTTTGGCCTGATTTTCTTCCCTGGATTCTCATGCTGGTGCCTCTCTTCTTTGAACTCCTGTCTACCTGCCTGCATAGTGTTCCTTCTTCTCAGATCTGCTACAAATCTTAGATTTGATCTCTGACATATATTAATAGTACTTTCCAACACCATCATCCGACACAAGCAAGCTGCTGGTTCTGGCCTTTCAGGGTGAGCCTAGCCCCATCCCTGCCCGCTCCCCCAGGCTGGGTCATTTCTGTCCTGTCACTGCTCATGCTCCAGCATGTCAGGTTTATTTCTCTGTCCATGGGAGCAGAGCTTCTAAATGTTGGAAGGGTGCCAAGCCTCTTTGGAGGAAAGTAATTAATCACATTATAAAAGGCACACACTCTTAAAGCAAATTGCACAAAAAATTCGGCCCAGAGAATTTCAAGTAGAATATCACCAAATTTTTCCTAAGAATGTGTTGATTAAACCACAATGAGTTAATTAGGCCAGGGTCGATGGGGTATATTTGCAAAGGTAATGATCCATTAGACTGTGTGCTACTTGAAAGGGATGTGGGACCAGTTTCAAATTTTTGTATTGCTTTGACTATTTAATTGCATGTCTGAGGCTATGAATAAAAAAAAGAAAGAAAGAAAGAAAAGAAGCAAAGAAGGAAAGGAGAGTTAGAGAGTTAGGTCAGTTCTGCCCAGTGCTTTAACCAAAATTTACTTTTCTGAGATCCAAACCCCACCCTTAGCTGGAATGCCTGGTCTGTAGGGGATCAAGGGCCAGAAAGACCTCTCCCTCGCCACAACTACCTTGAAATTCCTTCTGTTCTGAGCCCTGTGGGGGCCAGCCCTTGGCTTTTTAATTTCTCCAAGAGACCTTCACATCACCAAGAATCTAGCCAGTCAGGCTGGGGGTGGTGCTGAGAGAGTAGCCTCCCCCATGGAGACAGTTTCTCTGGCATTGGTCCCAGCTGGCAATGCAGAGGTAGCCAGGAAAATTACAGTCATAAGAGAAAGAACCAAAAGTCTGTATTCCAAACCTGAATGAACTGTACAAGCATCTATTTGCCTTTATTCAAACATGAGTATGTGTGAATGGGGAGAAATGGACAGCGGGTGAATGAGAGAGAAAAACAGGCAGGTAGCGGGTGAATGAGAGAGAAAAACAGGCAGGTAAACAGACAGAAAGAGACAGACACTCAGTGAGACTGAAGGAGGAAAGGATGGACAGAATGAAGGGGGAGGGAAAGAAAAAGAAATCCACATTTGACCTTTACATATGTTACATTTGAGGCCAAGCAGCAGGGTAAATTGAGCAGATGCTACTCTCCGCTCAACTGGGATGTTCTCATTCCAAACTCTGGAAAAGGACAAAAGGGCAATGTGTGTGAGCCCACCCTCTCATGTGCCCGGGTGGGTCATTGAAGTGAGAATCTGCAGCCATCCCTGTCCTGCCCCCAGGCCACATTAGACCCTGGTGAAAAGCCCACTCAGTAGGAAATCCTACAGCTACGGCTCCATCAGCATTGCCCTTTCCAGGAAGTGCTGGGAGGAGGGGGAGGCGAAGGAGCACAAACAATGTCTGGTGGGTGCCTGGGACCTGCCCCAGATGGAAGTGGCCCTGCCAGGGATGCAGGTGGGTGCCACTCCGACAAAGAGGCTCTGCACCCCTCTCCTCCTACCAGGCCCCATACACGCAGCCCCTCTCTGCTACTTTACCACACCCAACCAAGGTTGTACCAAAACAGATCATGCTGGGGCCGGGGCAGGCGGAAAAAAGCAGCATCACTTGCCTCAGCCCCTCCCCTCACCACGGAACCTCCTTTCTGCATCCCCCACCTGCACAAAAAGCTTTTCTAGTGGGGGGAAGATGACTCACTTCTGCACATTACATTAGAATCTGGGACACAAAGGAAAAAAAAAATGGTCTTGACCCCAAAACCTCAGATTCCTGGCCAGGGGTTGGGGGTGGGAGTCAACACATAAATAATCATGATGTATTGTGATGTGTTATAGCAAAAATGTATGTATATATGTGTACGTTATATATATATAATACATATAAAACATGCACATATGTACACATGCAAGTGATAAAGATTATATATGTAAACATATATAATAAAAAGATACTATTATACATATATAATTATTATTATACATGTATACACATATAATAAAAAGATACTATTATTTATAAAAAGTACATGCAGATGACAGGCTCTGGGCCAGGTTTGAGGGTAAAGGAGAAGACACTCCAGGTAGAGGAGACTCCGTGCCCAAAGTCATGCAGACAGCTCACTCTGATCTGGTGTCCGAATCCAACACCTCCTTGAGACTGACTTTGCTCCTGTCTCCAATGATCTCCATCATTTTTATTCTAGTGGAGTCCTTTCAAACCTCTTTGTTCTTTGCCTACTAGCTGCATGGGGCACAACTGACTTCTTTTTAAAACACTCTTTTCTCCAGGTTTGCAGACACCAATGCCCCTCATTTTCCTTCCACCTCTTTAGCTAGTCTGTCCTCCAAACTTCCACCACACCAACCACCCATTCCTCTGCTCTTGATCCCAGACTTTCTTTGCTCACACTAGCCAATGATCTCATCCAGTTTCCAGGTTTTAATCTGAATACTGCTGATTCTGAAGGTGAGGTCTCCAACCTTGACCTCAGCTCTGAATTTCAGACCCAGAGAACCAGCAACCTTCACATGTAGGAATGATGTGTAGGCACTCTCTGTGATCAATTTATTTAATAATACTCAACTCAAGTCTGTGAACCCCTACCATATACCTACTATACACAAGACCCTTACGTGACACAGGGGATATACCACTACTGTAAGAGGAGAGAGGATTAAGCAAGGGCACAGGTAATCTGCTACACTAATGATGATCTCAGATGTGCCAAGAAAGCAGAGAGGTAGAGACAAAGGTGTATGGATAAGGTCAGGTTAAAAATCAGAGGGTGTATTCTGGGCAAGTATCACTTATCCTGGCATTAAAGAACAAGATTAATATTATGGTGAGTGGTGAGAGATATGGATCCTGTTTCATTCTTCTGCACATGGCTATACAATTCTTCCAGCACCATTTATTAGGTTTCTTTTCCCCGGTGTATATTGTTGTTTGCTTTATCAAAGATCAGTTGGCTGTACATGGATGGTTTTAAATCTGGGTTCTCTGTTCTGTTCCATTGGTCTATGCCTCTATTTTTGTGCCAGTGCCATGCTGCTTTGGTTACCATAGCCTTGTAGTATAGCGTGAAGTCTGATAATGTGATGCCTCCAGATTTGTTCTTTTCTTCTTAAGATTGCTTTGGCTATTCAGGCTCTTTTCTGGTTCCAAAAGCAGCATAGAATTATTTTTTCTAGATCTGTGAAATATGACATTGGCATTTTGATAGGGATTGCATTGAATCTATAAATCACTTTGGGTAGTATGCAAATTTTAACAATATTGGATTCTACTGATCCATGAGAACAATGTTTTTGCATTTGTTTGTGTCATCTGTGATTTCTTTCCTCAGTGTTTTGTAGTTCTCTTTGCAGAGAGCTTTCACTTCCTTGGTTAAGTATATTCCTAGGTATTTTTTTGTGGATATTGTGAATGGTATTGAGTCTTTGATTTGACTCTCAGCTTGACTGTTATTAGTGTATGTTACTGATTTGTGTACATTGATTTTGTATCCTGATAGATGAGAGACTTAAATGTAAAGTATGAAAACATAAAAATTCTAGAAGAAAATGTTGGAAAAACTCTTCTAGGCAAACTCTAGAAACTTCTGGACAAACTCTTGGCCTAGGCAAAGAATTTATGAAGAAGACTCAAGGGCAATCACAGTAACAACAAAAATAAATAAATGGGTGGTGATTAGATTAAGAAGCTTCTGCAGAGGTAAGGAAATAATCAACAAAGTAAATCGACAACCTACAGAATGAGAGAAAATATTCGCAAGCTATGCATCTGATAAAGGGCTAATAACCAGAATCTACAAAGAACTCAAGCAAATCATCAAGAAAAAAAATGAATTCCATTAAAAAGTAGACAAAAGACATGAACAGAAGCTTTTCAAAAGAAGATAAAGTGCATTGGTGGTATAGTGATGAGCATAGCTGCCTTCCAAAAGAAGATAGACAAATGGCCAATAAACATATGAAAAAAATGCAAATTAAAGCCACAATGAAATATCACCTTGTCCCAGTTAGAATGGCTTTTATTAAAAAGTCTAAAAAAAATAGATGCTGGTGTGGATATAGAGGGAAAGGAAGGTTTTGACCCCAAAACCTCAGATTCCTATCCAGAGGTGGGGGATGGGAGTCAACACAAAAATACACTGTTGATGGGACTGCAAATTAATATGACCTCTATGGAAAACAGTATGGAGGTTCTCAAAGAACTAAAAGTAGACCTACCATTTGATCCAGTGTCCCACTACTAGGTATTTATCCAAAGGAAAAGAAGTCATTTTATCAAAGACACCTGCACTTGAATGTTTATTGCAGCACAACTCACAATTGCAAAGATGTTGAATCAACACAAGTGCCCATCAATTCATGAGTAGGTTAACAAAATGTGGTATATGTATACTATGAAATACTACTTAGTCATAAAGAAGGATGGATTAAGACCTCTTGCAATAATTTGGATGGAACTGGAGACCATTATTCTAAGTTAAGTATCTAAAGAATGTAAAAACAAACACCACATATACTCACCATTAAACTGGAACTAACCGATGAGTACACATGTACAAAAAAGGAAATAAATTACGCTCAATATGGATTTGTCCATGTCTCCTTGTAATTTGGTATGGTTTTGCTCTGTTGGTAGGGGCTTGGTAGTACATATGGTTATGTTTCTTATTATGCAATTGCCCTCTTTATTCCAGTTAATAGGTTTTCCACAAATTTTCTCTAATTTTATATTAATATTACTCCACAATCTTGTTTTGTGTTTATATTTGCAAACTTTCTCTGAGGGTCATCCTAACTATGCCTTTTGTTAGCAAGATGGAGATAGATTTTATTTTTATCAATCTGATAATTTCAGATTGATTAGATAATTAAAGTCAAAAATACTTTAATTCAAGTATATTGGTATTATTGGTATGTATATACACTCATTTCAACCAATTTATTTTGTGTTTATTAACCTTTTTTTTCTTCCTTCCTTTTTCCTCCTATTTTGCAGTCTATGCTTAAATTAATGAAGTTTAATATATGCTGCTCTTTCCTTTCCGTATTAGTTTCAATTGTGAATTTTTATGTCTGGGTTTTAGTGGTTATCTTCAGACTATAACTCTTTCAAACAAAATTTAAAGTTATTTACCATGTATCCCTCTCTAAGCATGATAAGAATTCTAGCATATTTTAAGTACCCATTAAACTTAGTCTTCCATATTGGCATTGCTATCTAGAGTTTTTTTTATCTTATTAAATAAATTGATTTTTGTAGCCAGTCCTTCTTTGTAGTTTCTCATAAGATGTATCCATTTCTATGATCACCATCACTTGCGTACCAGACCTCCCATCTCATTTACTATTCTTGCTAAAGTATATCCACTAATTATTCCCTTGTTGAAGATCTTGTTGGTAAATTCTCTTCATCTTCTATGACTAAAAATACTTGCATTTTAATTTTATTCTCTTTAAAGACACTGTACTTTGTTGGCGATCAGTTTTTCAGTCTAACTGTTGCCTCTTTGAAACACATCTGTCTCTTTCCCTTGGATAGCTTTTAAAATTTCCTTTTTAATCTGTTGTTCTACTATTTCAACATGATGTTTCTTCCTGTTTGGTATTCAGAGTGCACTTTTGGAAGACTCAAATATTCCTTCTATTATAAAAATTCTCAGCTATTATTTCTTCTAATGCTGTTTCTCTACAATTTCCTCCATTCTCTTCTGGAAGTCCTATTAAACAAATGTTAAAATCCCTCAATATATCCTCATATCTCTAACTGTTCTTTCAGAGAGATATTTTCTCTCTTTTTCTCTTGTCCTCCTCTCTGTATAGATTTCTTCCAATTTATTAATTCTCTCTTCAACTGTGTCTAGGATTGAATTGATTCCACTTACTTATTTTAATGAACTACATACTTTTTCAATTATAAGGTTTCAAACTAGTTATTTCTCATACCTACCTATTCATGTTTGACTTTTGCCTATTTTTGTTTCATATGTTTTTGTACTTCTTAATTGGCATTATTCCTTCATTTACTTTTTTGAGCATCCTAAACATGGTAACTTTAAAATCTTCAAATGAAACTTTCATATATTTGATGTCACATGGAGTGAATTTTTTATTTCATTAGCTGTCTCTCTTATCATGTATTTTGAAAGTTTTATTTGTAGGCTCATTTTTCAAGTGGGTTTTTCCTGGTGGTTGTTTATGTTTTTCTCTCTCTCCCTCCCTCTGCAATCACCACACCTATCTAAGTGGTGCTGTGTTTGCCTCCCCTCACTTCTAGACCCTCAGTCCAGAAACATTTGAGGGCTATTTACCCAGGGTGATGTTAGAACTATGGCATTTTGGTGTCATTCCTGGTTATATCTATATCCTCCTGGTTTCCTAGGCCCATAAATTCCTGAAAAACCAAATCCTAAAGCACCAGATGAGCATTTGTTTTCTTTTCAGGGTATTTTCCTTTGTGGGGGAGTGGACAGAACCAGCTCCAACCTCTGGCATCCAGCAGTGAGCCTGCCTCCGGACCCCCAACCCATACGGAGTAGTTTTAGCAGAAATCACCCAGAGGTAAAATGCTGGCTGCTGCAGTCTCTTTCCATCTTCAGAGCCCTGCTGGCTAGAAGCCCTACTCAATGATTAGAGTTTCTGATCCATTTGTGGTCCTCATTTATCTTATTTTTGAGCTTATTTTTTTTTAATTTTTATATTTTATCTATCATTGTCATGTGTTTAGAAAATGAGGAAAGTACCTTAAAAGCCTTTTTCTTAGGTGGTGCTTGTAAATATGGGAGGAGGCTGATACACACGGATGGCATAGTTTAGCCTGCACCTTCCATCTATTCTCTTTCTTTTGTTAATAGAAACTTGATTTGTTTCTGGTAAACCACTGTTTCTCCATTTTCAGTCAACATGGGCTAAGTGAGTATGATCCCTAGGTTTCAGGCACAGAAAACCTGTATATCCTATCTTGATCCCTCCCCACCAGAGTGACTGGATAAAAACTGGCACCTAAATCAGTCCACCAAGAGGTAGCTCTAGGACTTGCATTTGACTTACTGGAAAAGATGCTCTCCCTTCACACTGGAATTGCTAATTAGTAGAACACATAAACCTGGATCTTGGAGGGTAAAGGAGGGTCACTATACAAAAATTCTCTGCCTAAAATGAATTCCACACAGAGAAGAGCACAGCTGATGGACTAAGGCAAAAAACAAATTCTGACGACATTGTTTAGTTTTTGAATAAAGCCATGCCTAAAGGTGCCCTTTCCCCAGACTTCTGATTTACATGAGCCCATATATTTTCTACTTTGCTAAAGCCATTTTGAATTAAATTTTGTCACTTGGCTCCAAACAGTTCTTAACTAATGATAAGACTTCCATGGAATGACATGAAATTTAAAAGGCACATATTCAAACATATATACACATTATATGCATATAATTTTAAGGTACTCACAGATGAATGAAACCCATCTATGGGCCTCATCAATCTATAATCTCTAGCATAAAGACTCTTAGATCTAGGAGGATATGACATAGTAACCAGAAATGGGAAGTCATGTGACTTAAGAACACATTCATAGATCCTACTGCAGATGATAAAGTCCATTAATATATGAGTTATCGGGGTTCCTCAGAGAATGCCACCAAGGAGCATAGCACAGGATATATTGCTACAAGCCTCAGACCTGACTGGTTCTCACAAAATACACACTCTACCAAGAACCCATTCAAGATGTTCTGTTTTGGGATTATAGGATTATGCTTGTATCATGTATTTTGTCCAAATTAGGAAATAAAAGCCCAGCTTATCCCCTAAAAGACTCCTGAGCCTCAAGAAGTTAGTCTCTGATGATTACATAAGGCATTTGTCTCTTTGTCCTCATGGTCTATATTATATATATGCCAGTAAGGAAGCATGACACATCATAAGAGAGGCTGTCAAAAGGACATAAGGAAAAGCCCAATATGCCACAGGACTAGGGCAGTCAGTGTACTAATAGGTTCTACAGTGACAGACTTAGGGGAAAGTTTTTATCTGACTCCAGCCCCTGAAGAAGATAGAGTCAGAATCTGAAACATGTTTCTAATCATGGTCCGCAAGCCTGGGTGTTCCAAAAAATATGGGTCAAGTTTAGGATCCTAACACCTTATTGTTAGAACAGAAGCAGTCACTTAGTCCAGCCTCATATTTTTTTTATAGATAGACAAGATGGTAGAGTAGGTTTTTTTCCGCCAAGATCATATACTTTGTTTCTGACAGAGCTGAAAGTGCATCTCTGAGCCAGAAGTTATTCTAGGATATGGGAATATGGACATTGCCTGAATGCTTCCGGCATAATTTTTTTGAGTAAAGAAGTATGATTAGCAACATTCTTCCAAAGAGTAGACCAGAGACTCAACAAAGAAGAACTAGGAAGATGTCTCTGAGAGATGGATGATGTTAGGGTAGATGCACCCTCAACTGAACAGTTTAATGTGGGGGCAGCATAATCAAGTGACCAAGAGTGTGAATCCTGGTAGCCTGCCTGTATTTGAGTCCTGGCTTTACTATTTGCTGGTAACTTTAGTCATCTTGCTAATTAACCTCTCTTTGCCTCAGTATTCTCAGCTATAAAATGGGGATAAAAATAAGATCAACATCTTGGAATTGTTATGATCATTAAATGAATTAATGCTTAATGATCCCTTGAAAGATTGCCTGACTCAGAGTAAGCCCTTTTCCAGTGCTTGTTAAATAAGTACTGCTTTGTTCCTCTCTATCCTTAATCAAATTCTAGTGCGTTAGCTTAAAAGGCCAGTTCTCAGACATCATCTCAGACTCCTTAAGTCCTCCTTAATTTAAGAAACGGGGCTGAATGAAGAAAATGGGGGAGGTTTGCATCACAACCTTTGCTAGATAAATTTTCTCAGGACAACCAGAGATTAAACCCAATGCAATACTTTTAATCAAGAACCTGAGGAACATTATGGAAATACTTGCTGCCAGGCTTAGGGACACAAAGTCCTAAAGGAATATCAGGTGCCTTTCTCCAAATGTGCACAGACTGCACTCTGTTTTGATTCAAGCTTCTCAGGGAAAAGAAAAAAATTTTAAAAAAATTATGAAAAGGCACTGCAATCAGAGTCTTCTATTATCACAGGGATAAAATATCAATTTTTGTCAGGATAAAATGAAGCACAGATTGGCCCTGATAGGGAAAATTAAATTTCTGGCCTCCACTTGATTTGATATTTATCACTCCTTTACCCCAGAAATGTTCTGTCACAAAACATTAAAAAAAAATTTTTATTTATCACACACCAAACAAGCTTAAGGGCTCTTAGAAAGCAGAACTGAAAAATAACGGGTGTGATTGAGAAAAAAATCAAAGGGTTGTGTGAGAAAAGGAATAAAAAAATCAGAAATTTGAATAATCTCGGGCAGCTTTTGCAAAGAGAAAAATGGGCATAGAGATAAATGCAAGAATGAATTTCACATATAAGAGGCTGAAATTCTACACCCGCTCTCGGAAACAGGGCTACCAGAATGGTCAGTTTCAATCCACTTTTGCAGACAGTTCCTGAGACAACTGCCTCCGTGCATCTAAGGTCAGGGGTCAGGAGATCTGCAGCAAAACCAAGTGCTCACCACCCCCTCATTATCAGTTTTCCCCACTTCTGGGATTTTAGGATCATAAGGGTTCAAAGGATTCAGAATTAGTTCGTTAAAATGAACTTTTCTGCAGAAAAAGTTCAGGACTACATGTTGTCTTGAATAGCTTAGATGAACCTCTTCTGCCTGATTCAGGAGATCAAAATTAGGGCATTAATTCTAATTCATCTAATTTTTTAAATTTTTCATCTGTCTGGATATGATATGGTCCTTGTTTTGGTTATTATCACTTGTCTCTTGTAGAAATGAGACTTTTTTTTTCCTCACTTAGAAGGGTAGCTCTTGAAGTGAAAATAAATCAATGACATATATATCAGTGATATATAAATCAATGAGCCTCCTTCAGGTTGTCTACACACTGGTGCTGGCAGTAATAACCATAAAAGCATGAAAGATGCACTGCACTGAATTAGGATAGGATTTGATATTCAGTTACTGTGCTGCCAGCCATTTCAATTTCAATGAAGACCCTACCATGCTATAGGTAAGACACTCTTCTAAGTAACTTGAAGAATAAAAAAAGTGATTGACAAATAGTCCCTGTCTCTTTGAAGATAATAAATATTAGAACTTAGAAGCTAGGGGTGCACATTACTTTAAGTTAATAGAGTTGTGTATAAAGGCACAAAGTAAATAATGTGTGATTTCAACTAGGGGACAGGGATCAGTAAACAGTCTGTAATGGAGAAAATGTTTTCTAATACAAAATCTGTAGAAACACATTCTAATCAGAGGGAAGTGTGGCAGCAGTCAATGACAGATGCATTAAAATGCCAGATTAAAGCTTCATGTGGTACAAATTGTCAATAAGCCAATAGAAGAAAAAATGGTCACAGGTTCTGGGATTATCTCACCTACGCTCAAATGCTCACTGTGTGACCATAGCACATAGTTAATATCATAATTTTTAAATCATAATAAGAGTACCTAGTTCATAGGGTTATTAAAACCACTTAGCACAATGCCTGGCCCATAGTGAGCACTCAGACATGTTGACTATTATTAATAGCTATTATCAGTGGTGGTTAAGATATGTAGAAAGTTGAATCTTGTATTGTGGAGGACCTTGAATTTCATAGTATATTCAGTTTTGTCAGTGAAGGAAGCCCATGATGGCGTTTGAAGAGAAGAATGAGGATTCCAGAGTGTGGAGTTTATGACTGGGGAGAACAGAGACTGCAGGCACAGAGATTATGGGTTAGGATATGGCAAAGGATCAGGTGAGAGAAACTAAGCTCCACACCAAAGTAGAGATGGTGGGAACGGAAAAGGAGGACACTCACATGAAAGGGATCATAGGTAGAATATAAAGCCTGGGCACAGATTATGGAGTGAGGGAAAGAATCAAACTAAGCCCAAAATTAGTAGAAGAAAGAAAATAATAAAGATTAGAGCATGAATAAATCAAAAAGAGAATAGAAAAATCAGAAAAACTAAAAGCTGGTTTTTTGAAAAAAATAAATTGACAAACATTTAGCTAGATTAAGAAAAAAGACTAAGACTCAAAATTGAAAATTAAAGAAGACACATTATGATGGATGTTTCATAAATAAAAAAGGTCATAAGGGACTATCATGAACAATTGTACACCAAAAAATTAGATAATGTAGAAGAAATGGATAAATTCCTAGAAACATACAACTTACCAAAATTGAATCAAGAAGAAATATAGAAAGTCTAAACAAATCAACAGCAAATAAGGAGATTGAATCAGTATAAAAATTTCCCATAAAAGAAAAGACCAGGAGCAGATGGCTTCACAGTTGAATTTGACCAAACATTCAAAGAATAATTAAAACCAATCCTTCTTGAACTCTTCCAAAAATTGAAAGAAGAGAGAACACCTCAAAACTCATTTTAAGAGGCAAGCATCACCCTGATACCAAAGCCAGAAAAAGATACTAAAAGGAAAGAAAAATGTAAGCCAATAACCCTGATGAAGATGACTTTTTAAAATCTTCAATAAAATACTAGTAAATTGAACTCAATAGCCCATTAAAAGGGCCATGCACCATGACCAAGTGGGAATGCAAGACCTGGGAATGTAAGAATGGTTCAACATATGCAAATCAATCAATGTGATACACCACACTACCAAAATGAAAGAAAAAAAACCACATGATCATATCAGTGGGTGCTTAAAGAGCATTTGACAAAGTTTAACATCCATTCATGATTGAAACTCTCAACAAAATAGGTATGGAAGGAACTTACTTCAACACACTACAGGCCATATATTAAAAGCCCACAGATAACATGATAATCAAGGGGGGAAATGGAAAGTGTTCCCTCTAATATCTGGTACAAGGCAAGGATGCTAACTCTCACCATTTCTGTTCAGCATACTACTGGAAGGTCTAGTCAGACACAATTAAACAACAAACAGAAGTAAAAGGCATCCAAATCAGAAAGGAGTAAGTATTGCAGATGACATGATCATATGTTGAAAACTCTAAAGATTCAATAAAAAATACTGTTAGAGCTAATAAATGAATTCAGTTAATGTCACAGGACACAAAATTTACATACAAATATCAGTAGCATTTCCTTCTGAAAAGGAAATTAAGAAAGGGGTCCCATTCACAATAGCAAAAAATAAAATAAAATAAAATTTCTTGAGAATAAACTTAATCAAAAAGTTAAAAGACTTGTACACTAAAAATTATAAAATATTGATGAAGGAAATTAAAGATGACAGAGATTAATGGAAAGACATCCTATGTTCAAAGATAAGAATATTGTTAAAATGTCCATACTACCCATGTGATCTACAGATTCAATGCAATCACTATCAAAATCCCAATCACAATCTTTACAGAGCAGAAAGAACAGTCCTAAAACTCATATGAAACCACAAAAGACCCTGAATAGCCAAATCAATCTTAAACAAAAAGAACAAAGCTGGAGGCACCACAATTTCAGATTTCAAAATACATTACAAAGCTACCAGTAATAAAGCCATATGGTACCAGCATTAAAAACAAAAACACATAGATGAATGGAACATAACATAGATCACAGAAATAAATCCAAGCAATTACAGTCAATTGATCTTCAACTAAGGTGCCAAGGACACAAAATGGGAAAATGACAGTCTCTCCAAAAATCTACAAAAAAAAAAAAAAAAGATAAAGTAACAGCTAGCCCAGAGGGCAAGAATGCCCTGGAGCACTGAAAAGCCCAGGGGTGCCTCATGTACCCAGATAACAGGGAGTAGAATGTACTCTGACTTAAAACAAAATGTTAAATGTATTTTTGACTAACATTAATAATGATTAATGCTGATCTAGGCTTCTGTAACCCTGCTTATGCAGATGGATGACTTTACAGGATGTGGTTTTTGCCTTTAAAAGAGTCTGTCTGCCCTGGCTTGGGGCTGCTTTCTGTGCTGCTGCCTCTCAGCAGTGCAGAGGGTAGTCGCTGGCCAGCTAATAAAGACTCACAATTTGGCTCAGTTAGGTCTCTTGGTGGTCACTTCTCGCACTCCGTACCATAACAATTTTATTAAACTAAAAATTTTCTGCATGGCAAAGGAAACAATCAACAATATGGGAAAAAAAGGGAACCACAAAATGGCAAAAATATTTGCAATCCATACATTTGATAACTGGTCAATACCCAAAATATACAAGGAACTCAAACAATTCGAGAGCAACAAAAATACTCAAACAACCTAATTTTTAAAATGGGCTAAGGAACTGAGTAAACATTTCTCAAAAAGAAAAAAGGACATACAAATTGCTAACAGGTGTATGAAAAGATGCTCAATATAAATCACCAGGTAAATGCAAATTAAAACTATAATGAGTGGTTGGGTGCAGTGGCTCACGCCTGTAATCCTAGCACTCTGGGAGGCCGAGGCAGGCAGTTCATTTGAGTTGAGGAGTTCAAGACCAGCCTGAGCAAGAGCGAGATCCCATCTCTACTAAAAATTGAAAGAAATTAGCAGGACAACTAAAAATATATAGAAAAAATTAGCCAGGCATGGTGGCACATGCCTGTAGCCCCAGCTACTTGGGAGGCTGAGGCAGGAGGATCTCTCGAGCCCAGGAGTTTGAGGTTGCTGTGAGCTAGGCTGATGCCACGGCACTCTAGCCCGGGCAACGGAGTGAGATTCTGTCTCAAAAAAAAAAAAAAACTATAATGAGATATCAGCTCACATCCATTAGAATGGCTACTGTCAAAAAACAAGGATAAGAAGTGGAGATAACAAGGATAACAAAGCAAGGATGTGGAGAAAAGGGAGCCCTTGTATACTATTGGTAGATATGTAACTTGGTACAGCCATTATGAAAAATGATATGGTAGTTTTTCAAAAAATTAAAAATAAAAATAAATACCACATGTACTCACTATTAAATTGGAACTAATCAATGAGCATACATGTACATAGAGGGAAGTATAACTCAGTGGAAATCAAATAGGGAGAGAGGGGAGAGTGGAGAGAGGGGATGGATGAAAACCTACCTGATGGGTACAATGAACACCATCTGGGTGAAAGGCACAATTTTAACCCTGACTCAAGCATTGCAAAAGTGATCCATATAACCTAAAACATTTGCACTCCTATAAAACTTTTAAATAAATTTTAAAAAATACTATCATACGATCCAGAAATCTCCCTTCTAGGTATATACCCAAAGAAATGAAATCAATATCTGGAAGAGATATCTGCACCCCCATGGTTTATTGCAGGATAATTCACAGTAGCTAAGCTATTTCAACAACCTACATGTCCATCTAAGGATGCATGGATAATGCAAATGTGATCGATATGTAAAATAGAATATTATTCAGCCTTAAAAGAAATCTGCCATATGTGACACTATGAATGAACCTGGAGGATATGACGCTAAGAGATAAGCCAGACATGGAATGACAAATACTGCATGATCTCACTTGCATGTGGAATCTAAAATAACTGGACTCCTAAAAAGCAGAGATCATGAAATGGTGGTTGCAGGGGACAGAGTCCGGGGGAAATGGGGAGATGTTGGCCAAAGGGTACAAAGGTTCAGCTGGGTGAGATGAATAAATTCTGGAGACCTAATGCACAGCATGGTGACCCTAGTTAATAACACTGTGTTATATACTTGAAATTTGCTAAGAGAGTTCATCTTAAGTGATCTTACCGCAACACATAAAAAAAATCACAACTATGTGAGGTGATACATTAATTAGCTTGATTGTGGAAATCATGTCACAGTATATCTGCATATCAAAACATCATGTTGTACACCTCATTTATATACAATTTTTATTTGTCAAGTGTACCCCAATAAAGCTGGGGCAGAAAAGGAGTCATATATCGAGAGTTTAAGGAGTGAACATGGACTGAAGAAGTAAAAATGCCACCTATAAACAATTTACTGTCTCATGAAAAGATTCAGAATGCAAATGCAAGGAATGGCACGGTTGAGAGGATATCGTCTTAGAGTAAAGAAGTACATGGTGCGTTAGACCTAAGAAGTGCCCTGTAGAAGATATTCGAAATGTAAAGGAGGAAGGAAGATAAATTGATGAGTAAATTGAAAAGGAAATGGAAAAAGACAGGATTGGGCCCAGGAAGGTAAGTTAGACTTTGCTGACCGAAAGGTCATTTTTTACTCTGTGTAGAAATGTAAGCCTAGATGGAGATTAGAAATCAAGAGTAAACAGGGGAAAAAAAATAAAGAAGGTCAGATGGTATGGAATAGTTTTAATTTTGAGAGAAACAATTAATTCAAGATTTAGGTTATCAAGCACAAGCCTGCTCCACTTTTGTGCCAATTCTGTAATTCTCTGTACAGCATCCTGGCAAACGATCATTCGGCTTTGACTTAACTACCTCAGAAGGCATAGAATTCATTATCACATAAATTAGCTAATTCCATTTCGGACTCTTCAGATTGGAAGGAAGTTCCTTCTTATCCTGGATTTAAATCTGCTTTCCTGTTACTATCACACCTTGATCTTGCATCTGCCTTCTGGAACAACAAGGATTTAAGGAAATCCCTCCTTTACAGTACTCCCTAACACACATTTGAAGGTAACAATTGTGTCCCAACTGGGTTACTTGGTTCCAGCCAAAATATTCCCTGAGTCCTCACACGTTCTTTCATCCACAAATAAGCTCTACAGTGATACTCTCAATGTTTACTTTCGGATGGGGGGGGGAGGGAACAGGAAATAAGAACTATGGGAGTAGAATTAGATTTTAGGACTGGAGAAAAATGGAAAGTATTTGTATTAATTGGTATGGATGCTACTAACTGTGTAATGTTGGATGATCATGGTACCCATGTAGGACTCAGTGACTCAAATGTAAAATGAGAATCTACATCACCTTACTGTCTCCATCATGCTCCACAGAAGAGGTTACAAAACAAAATGCTAGGGATATCACCAAAAGGAACACCTCTTCATTTGCCTTTGGTAAACCTGGCCTTAACTCTTGTTGTGACCCAAAGCCTCTAACATTGGAACAGTAGTTCTACTTCTCACATCCTTTCAGTACAACTCTGTAGATTGTCAAATTCATGGGACACAGCATAGGATCTGCACTGAATCCATTTGATCCACCCTAACACATCACCCATATTCTACCCTAGGTCCAGCAAACTAGTTTCTCAGTTCCCCTTACCTTCAGAAAAACCAAGACTACTCTCGTTCTCAAGACATAAACCCAAGGTTTGGACATGAATTGATCTTCCAGGAAGGTATTTGACTCCCTGAGCTATTTTTCTTTCCTTTTCCCTATTCTCTAACAAAGAAAAATATACCTGATCTGTCTTCCTACATATAAATACAAATAGCTTTCTCCCACTTATTCTACTAAGCCTCTCTCTGGGTTAACACTGAACAGTTCTATTTTTTAACATCTTTGATTTTATTCCCAATCAGTCTCTATTTCTCACTCCCATTTCCATTACCCCTCCCCAGCCTCACCAAACGGCCTCTCCCTCACTGTTGTGCTTCCTATCAATCCAGCTCTTGCTTACCATAAATTAGCATTTCTCAGTATCCACATTTAGATTTAAAACACAGAAGATAGCTCTGTAGACTACATAAGAAGTGCACACATACAGCCCAGCCGCCTAGGGGGGCTGTCCATTCCAGTCTGGTGCTGAAAAGAAGACAGGCACGCAGAGTGGTGGCTCCCATGAGTGCTTCATTAAATTCTTATGATCAGAATGTTTGAAAAGAAAGAAGCAGGAGCTATTTTCTCTGGGTAAATTCATGGGTGAGCTTTCAAAACATGAGGAAGCACAAATAAGAAAAACCTGCAGGAGTTGTCACCGTGGGAAAACGATCCAGTGTTGGCAGATACCAAATCTTCATGTCCACCTTCACCTGCAGTATCCCATTTCACAGAAAGCAGTGTTTCAGCAGGGCCATTTCCGGTTGTATTCTTAACACATTATAAAATTGCTTTGAAAATAATTATATATCTGCATGTACATACACTATACACACATAAACATATACACACATATATATCGGCTGGAAGACTTGTCAAGTTTGGCAAAAATGTGGGTGAAGGCTGAAGCCGAGTTTGAATTTCTGACAAATTTTATGAGCCAGCAGCCCTCAAAAGCAGACAGTATGATAATCTTGCACATGGAATCTCTCTGTAATTTATCGTTGAAGAAGTTAAAAATGGTCAAAAGGTACCATGCTTCCAGACTCACTTGGTATTGAATGCCTGAAACACTTCACCATAAGGCTACATATCTTTGGCCTATGAACTATTTAATATGCTACACAGTGTATTATACTTTTTCTGAGATATTTGTGTACATACATTTAAAAACCAGATATATACATCTATGTAAACATAGATATGTGACTTATTAGTTTTCTCTTGCTGTTGTGACAAATTACCACAAATCTAGAGGCTTAAAACAACACCCATTTATCTCACAGTTCTGTGGGATAGAAGCAAAACACAGCTCTCACTAGGAAAAACTCATCTGTCCAGGGCTTTTATTTTGAGGCTATGGTGTGGAATCCTCTTCCAATCTTATTCATTTCCTTGCTGTTACAGGGCTGAGGTCCCCACTGGCTTGCTGGCTGTCAGCTGGGAGCCTCTCTCAACTTCCCGCATCCATCTTCAAAGTCAGCAACAGCACATTGAGTTTTTTTCATGCCTTCAGTCTTTCTGGCTTCCCCTTCTGCCACATCGCTTTGTCTTCTTTTCCACCACATCTGATTCCAGCCATGAAATGTTCTGTTCTTAAGGGTTTGCATAATTACATTGGGCCCACTTTAATAACCCACAGGAATCTCCCTATTGTAAGGTTTATAACCGTAATTACATAAAGAGGGTTCCTTTGCTAAGTAAAGCAAGTCATTCACAGGATCAAGGGATTAGGGCAGGGGTATCTTTGAGGGACCATGATCTGATCTTCCCAGTGAATATATCACCTGAATTCCTTGGTATACTAAACTTTATTTCAGGACATTTCAGGAACTTCATTCTTGACATTTCAGGAATAGTAGCTGATTATACAGAGCTATACACATCATTCTAAAATGTCTCTCCTTTGTTTTCATTTTTCACATGTTTGTAAATACACTTAACCTTATTTAATCATTGGTTATCCTTCCTACTGATACCTTATACCTCAACTCCATTCCATCCCTGGCCCATTTCTAACAACGGCAAAGACTAAAGATCTGTGCTGCAATCTAGCCAACATGAGTGGGCCATGCCACTGGTCTACCTCTCACTGAAGAGATTAAAACTTTATCTTTGTGTCTCATGCACTATCAAGGATCCAACCACGAACCACCTAATGCCTCGGAATCATCCTATTGTCAATCAGCTGACTGTACTGGCCCTCTGCTTATATTTGTCCAAATCATCAAATGAACCTCCTTCTTACCTATGCCCACCTGAACCACACCTTACAGCAATTTTACCTTAACAATCAGTCTACTTGGATGCTCCCCAGGGCCCAGCTTCTGGGAGAAAGAACAGGTTCTGTTTATTCCATGCACCAGCTCTAGGCACATGTAAGTCATGACAGCCATGCTGTTTAGCGTTTGCATCCATGGGGAAGTTAAGTGCAAATCATCTGCCTCATTAGTGTCCTTCACAGAGCTACACTCTCTGAAATTAAAGTGTTATTCTGTGATGTATCAGTACATGCTGTCTTGAGCCATGCATAAAAAAGAAAAAGCAGTTTCTTTGTCAAGGGTACATCAAGTTTATTATAGCAACCATCACTACTGTAGTTTCTTGTGGTCTAACACAACTCCATGGTCTGGTTCTCACATGACTTTCAACTCTCAGGTGTTTGTTGAGCCATCTGGTCTCATTTCTAATTTCACTCCCCTGCTGCCCTAAAAGTCTGAACTCGGTTACTCAGTATTCTCTCTATCAAATCTTTCCTCTGAATCTGGGTATGTATTTCTTCCTCCTATCCAAAATTGGATTCCAGTGACTTTCATTCAGATGATAGGTCTTGTTCCCAAGATAAACCTCTTTTATACCCGTATTTCTCTTCCACTTGCATTATTTTCCCTTATCCATCGAATGATTTTATCATATAATCATCCACACTGCAAAATGATTGGCAAAGCTTTCCAAATATGAAGAAATAAGAATGGCATTTATTTTATTCTCCTAGAAAGTGAGGGCCTTTCACTTTGGAATCATGATGGGTTTCATTAATGTTCTCCATAGTCCTCTCTCTTCCTTTCATTAGAAAATGAATCTTGACCTAGAGCTGACCTTGGTGGCAGCCCATTAGCTCCATCCTCACAGTTAAGAACATTGCTTTGTACCGATGGTCCTCGTTTATAGGCATGCCACCAGAGTGAAGCTGCACGGCTGTCCTGATCCCAGCCAATTTAATTTCACAAATAGAGTTTTGTGAAACTCTTTTCCTGGCAACAGCCTGAATATTTTCAGATAGCCCTCTGCAAAACCAACCAACTCCCCCCACTCAGCTTTTCTGCAAAGCATGGTAGAAAAGTTACAATGGATAATGTATTGTCAGACCAAGAAACAATAATCAGAACTCACATCTGAGCTTTTTGGTCAACCACATCTCCATGCCCCTGAGTTTCTTTCAGCTGGCATGTATTGCCACAGATGCTTCATTAAAAAAAATGACAAGCTCCCAATAAGAAGAGAAGATTTGAAATATTTTTATATGATTAAAATAAAAACTTTGCATTTTTTCTGAATTATTTATATAACAGTCCAATGCATGATTCTTTTATGACTAATTAGCTACTTTCCAAATTTAAGAGGATATCTTAGCCTGAGATTTTCAGAAAATAGAGTCATAGGTAAGAATTAAAGTGCTAATACTTTAAGAGGTATAAACCACGGGCCTAAAGAGTGAAGAAAAAGTAAAAGAAGATAAGGAGAGATACAAAGCAATGAGAATATTGAATTACAATGTTGACTCATGACCTTCCATGAATAGGTAGAACAGGTAACTCAGCAGGTGGGTTGTCTACAGACAAGGTGAAAAGATCAACCACACATCCAAGAAGTGAATGTAAGGGAGGAATAGGGAATAATTTCTGATTATTTCTCTCCTGTTTCCCGTTTTTAGCTGGTCTGAGTTCACCTCAAAGGGTATTAAACCCTCCTCTATATCTTAGTTACTTTAGTGACTCAAGATGCCACAACCCCCACCTTCCTAGTGAGATTTTATCCAAGTCCACAACTGGCTATACGGTCCAGGAACTCCAGTCTTGCTGCTGGTCAGCCGAACTTCTCAGGAGTAACCTAAGAGGGAAGGTCTGGTCTTCTCAGAGCAAGTGCCTGATCAGCCCCTGGTGTCTGCAATATTGTCCAGGAGGTGGGCAGCAGCTCCCAAGGGAAGGAGGTGGAGTATCTGACGAGTCCTGTAAGTCATGTGTCTGATACAATGAGAATCACTTTTAACACAGGATAAAGACTTGAGAAACACCTTTGGAGTGTGTTTTCTCAAAACTAGGCAAACCAGAAAGAAAGTGTGTGAAAATATTTCTGATGTCACCATTTCTACAGAAATAAATGGTCTTAGCTTAGAGAGAGAAGGCAGAAGGTGAACACGGGGATATAGAAGAACCCCAAAGTTACTTGTCCCTTGTGGAAGTTGATGTATAAATATACTTTATATCTGATTGTTTTGGATATAAACTTATAAAAATCCAGAAATGTGAAATCTTTAGGAGCTCCAGTGGCAATCGGTTAGTGTGCGATACTTATATAGAAATGTGAAACATTTAAAGTGAGACATTAACGGGAGGGGGAAAAATGGCGGATTAGGGGAGACCTCCTGGCTCTCTGCTCCCACAGTGGGAGGTGAAGAACACGGACACCCACACGCGAGTGAGGCGCTCTCCCACAGGATCGGCTGTGCGAAACTGCAAAGAAGCAGCGAGG